>PVHP010043856.1:0-14348 GCA_004024765.1 Zapus hudsonius
CCTACCTTGAAGAAAACCAAAAAATAAAATAAAAATCAGACATTCTAATCCAATCCAATCCAAAAATAAACTAATTTGATATTTACCTGTTGAGGAATAACAGTATGAAAATATTAAAAGTCTATATTCTGTAAACCATTTTGATTCTAAAGAACAGAAATCATTGTATTTACAGTAAAAAATGAATAAAATGATGAAATTAAAAGGATTCAATCACAAAAAAATACACTGCAGTTCATAACATACAACGGTCTCAAATTTGAGCTGCGTTGTTTCATGCAGCGTCTGTTGGTGCTTGGGTGACAGTGTCATGTGTGTGTCACGTGCTCGAAGCTGAGGCTGCGGTGACACACCTCCACACAGCACGAGTGAGAGCCGCCAGCCGCACCGTGCACACATTCATTATGTGCTTGGCTTTGAATTAATTTCTGGTTGCTGCGCATTCAGAAACCTTTTACTGTTGCAAACTTCCCACAATCCCCACGTTCAGTTATGGAACCCCATATGGGGTTGTGACCCACATGTTAAGGAGCCGTGCCCCGGGAAACACAGATTTCCAAGAGAGTGAGAAGTAAGGACTAGCCAGAGAGGAGAGAAAGAGTCCTGGCTTCTCTGCCAGAAGCTATTGGGAGGTCACAGCCTGTCGGTAGAACCAGGGAGTAAACCAGCCCATTCTAAGACTGGGGATGGACTCACAGTGACAGTCCCAGGGCCTCACCTTCATTAACCCTTCCATCTCTCAACAGAGTGCCCCGAGGACACATGGGCCCAGCACCTTTGACCTGCAGATGAAGTTTGTGTGTGGCCAGTGCTGGAGGAACGGACAGGTGGTAGAGCCGGATAAGGACCTCAAATACTGCAGTGCCAAGGCCCGGCACTGGTAAGCAGGCCCCAGGCAGAGCTGGGCCAGAGCACCTTGAGGAAGGAAGCCACGGCTCAGAGACCTGGGCGCTTAGGGAAGAAAGGAGGTTCCGTAGCCCTAAGGTTCCAGCCCCAGTTCTTTCTCCTCAACTGGCTCCCATCTCTGCCCTGCAGCTGGACCAAGGAGCGGCGGGTCCTTCTGGTGATGTCCAAGGCCAAGAGGAAATGGGTATCCGTGAGGCCACTCCCGTCCATTCGCAACTTTCCACAGCAATACGACGTGAGCACTTGGGGCGGGTGCAGGGGCCTGGGGAGCCTGTCACGCAGCCCCATGGCACTCAGCAGGCTCCCCCTCTCCCTCTCCCAGCTCTGCATCCATGCGCAGAATGGGCGCAAATGCCAGTATGTGGGCAACTGCTCCTTCGCACATAGCCCAGAGGAGAGGGACATGTGGACGTTCATGAAGGAGAACAAGAGTGAGTGGCAGACTCGTCCCACATCTCATTGCTAGACATCCCTTGCTTGCTTCTGGCACTGGGGCTGCCTCCCTAGCCTCAGCAGCAGAGCCCAACATGCCCATGGTTCCTGAAGCCCCCTCATGAGACATTCTGTCCCCCGTCCAGTCTTGGACATGCAGCAGACCTATGACATGTGGCTGAAAAAGCACAATCCGGGGAAGCCCGGCGAAGGGACCCCCATCAGCTCTCGGGAGGCGGAGAAGCAGATCCAGATGCCGACTGACTACGCCGACATCATGGTAAGTTCTGCCCACAGCTGGCGGGGAGGGCGGCCTGGAGGGGCAGCGGGCTGGGAGCGGGCACCCACGCCGCTGTGCCCCTAGATGGGCTACCACTGCTGGCTGTGCGGCAAGAACAGCAACAGCAAGAAGCAGTGGCAGCAGCACATCCAGTCGGAGAAGCACAAGGAGAAGGTCTTCACGTCCGACAGTGACGCCAGCGGCTGGGCCTTCCGCTTCCCCATGGGCGAGTTCCGGCTCTGTGACAGGTGCTGGGCATGGCATGATCGGGGACAGGAGCGGGACAGGGATGCCCTAGCCAGCGCCATGACAAGATCCTTTAGACCTGGTGTGTCCTGGGTATGGGCACAGTGCGGGAGGCAGGACCGAGGCATGGGCGGTCCTGGGTGGGTCCTGGAGAGGCCTGGGGGCCTGTCTTCCCTGAGCCGGGACCAGAGCTGCCAGGGAAGGTCTGTCTTGAGGAAGTTGAGTGGCCCCATGTGGGAAGGCGCAGAACTTAGGCCATGAACTTCCTGCCACCCACAGGCTCCAGAAGGGCAAGGCCTGCCCAGATGGGGACAAGTGCCGCTGCGCCCATGGGCAAGAGGAACTCAACGAATGGCTAGACCGTCGTGAGGTGCTGAAGCAGAAGCTGGCCAAGGCCCGCAAGGACATGCTCCTGTGCCCGCGGGACGACGACTTCGGCAAATACAACTTCCTGCTGCAAGAGGGTGGGGACTCTGCTGCTGCAGCCACCACTGCCTCCGCCACCACCGCCACCACCACTACCACCGCCACCACCACCACCACCACCACCACCGCCACCGGGGAGTAGGGCCAGGTCTCAGTTGTGGGCAAAATCCTGGGGTTGGGGGTGGGGTGGGGACAGAATGTCTGATGAAATGGCCAGGGCAGGCTGGCTGGGGAAACACCCCATCAGGCAGCCCCCCAGGTCCCATGGGATCCTGTCCATCCTTTCCACCCCTACCATCCCAGGTGTGCAGACCCAGGTCACATGCTGCAGCCCCGAGTGGTTCTTGTCCTGTCAAATGGGGGCTGTTCCTCCCCTACCTTGGCTCTCCTGGTTGGGGAGGGAGGGGCTTGGCTGACCCCTCCAGCTTCAGCCTACAGCTTTAACTTGTCTGCTCCTAAAGGGGGCTCAAAGCTCAGGGCTGGGGAGCCTGGGGTCCCAACTTGAATCTGCAGCAGGAGGGTCCTTCTCCACTCTCTCCCTATTCCCTTCCCCGGGGGCAGATCAGGACACAACAGAGGGTAGGGGCCACGATTAGCTTTAAAATTCAGCCCCAGGATGGAGCTGGGGACACTGTAGTGGTCACTTACTGCCCAGAGCCTCAGTTTCCTCCCCTGTTGGGAAGAGGGGACTGGACTAGAGTCTGGTGCTCCTGGTGCAGCCACCACCAGCCCTGTCCCTCGAAGCCACTAGTGTAGATTGTGCATCCCAGGTCTTCAGAGCTAACCCTCCCCCTCAGCCCTAGTTTGCAGAACAAAAGCCTAGCAGGAGAAAGCTGTGGGTTAGAGGCTCCATGTAGCATCCCAAGAGCCAGGAAGGGCTGCTCAGAGGGGACTTAGCCCTGTCAGCACCCCATGGACAGGTGACGATTATTGGTGTAAGCAGTGATTGCATCCCCACGGGCTCTCACTGACAGATGGCAGAGAGCAAGGGGCTGAGCAGGGAGATGACATAGCTCCTCCTTCCTGAGAACCAGCATAGTCCTTCCCAGAGACCTAGACATACTATCCCAGCCCCACCCTGGTGCCCAACTCTGCCAGCTGCCTAGGACCCTAGCTGACCCCCAGCCTACGCCCCCACCCACCAAGGCCTCTCCCATCGTTTGACATGTATGTCTGTGTGCGCCCCTTCAACCCACCCCACCCCCCGTGGGTAGACCCAGCCTCCCTTGGTTCTCCAGACATTCCAGAATGCCCCACACATTGGCACAAGGAGTGGGGCACCCCCCGGAAGGAACCAGGGACTGAGGTTAGCGGGGAGTGAGACGGAGAGAATGGACACCCTGTATTTCTCCTCCAGCCAGAATCGCTAGTGCTCGATGATATAATGATGAACGCCCAGAGCATGGAGGACTCGGTTCCTCATGCTGCCATTGCCCAACCTTCTCCTGATAATCATGGCATGCGCCCTTCCCTCTCCATGCCCCCTGCCCCTGCCCCCAGCAGGCCAGTACCGTGGAGTCTGGGTGCTGGCGGTGTGGCTGGAGGGGAGGAGGCACCACACCCAAGGTGGGGGCTGTGGCCGTGAATGTCGATGCCCCTTGTTCTCCTGGTCTGTGGTGTTGCAGTCTGTCGTCACCAGCCTTGTTTTTAGTGTGTATATATGTCGCTCCCGTGATGCATATATACACAGGTATTAAATATATCGCTCTATATAATATTATATATGTGTGTGGTATCCAAGGAATCTCTTCTAATGAGGGCTAAAGATAAAGAATTTGGCGAGAAAATGCATTCATCGTTACCAGCTTTGGAGGGTTTATTGAGGTCACCTGAGGGGACTGGGACTAGAGCCATGGCTCACAGGTGATTTGGTCAGAGGGGCAAGGTGGCCCACCTGGGTCCTGCTCTGCCTGCTGGGTTCCATACCACCCACGTATAAATGATAGACATGGAATATTCCAGAAAATGATCATTGTTTGTCTCCCCACAAAGGAAAAGGATGAGTTTAGAGTTTTCGTCTTTAGCTTGTTATCCGTCCAGGAGACCCTGGGATCCAGGCTCCTTGGCCTTCCAGAACTGGATCCCCCACCAGGTAGAGGAGAGAGTTGGAGGGGCGTTTGGGGAGGTGGAAGACAACAAAACGCTTAATGATGACGGTAGCTAATTCCAATGTAGCAGCCCCTCCAGTGCCTCCGGATGGATGGGAGGTTCAGGGAGTTGTATCGGGACCCGTGCCCACTACTAACAGGATGGCATAGGGGGCGGGGCGAGGTGGATGCTGCATTTCTCAGCTGGGCAGAATTCAATTTAATGATCTTTTAAAAATGTCTGTGTATTAAAATTTTAAGAATACCACACTTTAATATTAAATATCATAAGGTCTAGAATCTTGATAATAATGTAGATGTTTTAATAACAATTTTTGTCCTTCTTAAAATAAAATGAGAGAAACTTACTTCTTTTAGCCTTTGTTCTAGAAAATAAATGTGTGCACTTTGACCCTTGTCCCCCAGGTGTCACTCCTGTTCCTCCCCACCTAGTACTTGTGTCCTGGGGACCTGGGCTGCTCAGAACTCCTGGGTCAGAGCTGGCCCCAGCTGGCTGTGCCTCAGACATTCCAGGGGGTGAAGGGCAGGTTTGTGTCCCTGTGCATACAGAGACCCGGCTGACCCTGCTCAGGCAGCACCTCGTGGCCGGGACAAGCTGTGCTCGCACAAGAAGCTCCAAGAGTCACCCTTTGCCAGCTTTCCTGTAGCCTGCCTACTCCCAGCTCTCCCTGGGGTGCTGCCCAGGGGCACCTACCTCTCCCTGCCTTTACCAGAAAGGGCCACTCTTCATTCTGGCCCTTTCTGCATGCAGTTTGTCCAAGAGGGTGAAGGGTCATGCCATGCTTTGTAATGGGATCCTGGATGCAACTCTAGGCCCCAGGAAGACCTGAGGTCATATTGGCATTTCCTCAACCTTTTTTTTTTTTTTTTTAAAGCTAAGATCTCACCATGTAGCCCTGAGTGACTGGGAGCGCCCTACGTAGCCAAGGTCAGCCTTGAACTCCTGAGTTTCCTGCCTCCACCTCCTGAGTGTCGTGTCGCTTCATCCAGCAGTTTCCTCAGTTTAAAAAAGTCTTTGTTTTATATCAGGACTCTGCTGCCAGGGAGGTACTTTTTCATGTCTCTGGAGGGTGATCAGTCCAGAGTGAGTACTCACCAGTTAGCTGTTTGTTTTTTTTTTAAATATTTAAACATCCTTTATTGACTTGGCCAAACAAGGCAGCATTTAGTCAGTTAAGTATGGCACCATGGGCTGGAGAGATGGCTCAGCAGTTCAGGCACTTGTTTGCAGAGCCTGACTGCCTAGGGTTCAGTTCCCCAGAACCCATATAAAGCCAAGTATCCCATGCATCCGGAGTTCCTTTACAGTAGCAAGAGGCACTGGTACATTCATTCTCTCTCTCTCTCTCTCTCTCTCTCTCTCTCTCTCTCTCTCTCCCTCTCTCTCTCTCCTTGCAAATAAACAAAAATGTAAAAATTCATTTTTAAGGCACCTCGTTGAAAATACTACATCCCAGTGCACAGTATTGTCAGATGATCCCAGTCACAGGATCTGAAGATGGAAAGGCTAATTTCTGAAAATACAGCTTAGGTTTCTTGTTTTTTTATGTATATATATTTATAGCCAAGCATGGTGGCACTTGCCTTTAATCCCAGCATTCAGGAGGCAGAGGTAGAAGGATTGCCATGAGTTCAAGGCCACCCTGAGACTACATAGTGAATTCCAGGTCAGCCTGGGCTAGAGGAGACCCTACCTCAAAAAACAAACAAACAAAAAAAAAACATAATCCCCAGCTAGGAGAGCCCGTGCAGCCTCCTGGGAAATACACCCAGGCTCTCAGGAAAGGGCAACCTGAGCTACTAGATTTGGTTAGTGAACAGTAAGTTTGTCTCACCCTCTTCTGGCATTTTCTTATTGAGCCTGGAAGTTTTATGTGTCCTGGCCAAGGAGAGGGCAAGGCATGATAAAAACCCTTAGCCAGGTCCTCTCTGGGCCAGACCTCTGGTGAGGTTCACAGCTTTGAACAGACAGACATGGCTGTCATCACATGAAGGACTTCTTGTGAAAAGCCAAGGATAGGGATGGGGATGATTTGGGTGGCATTGATGAACTATCTGCAGAGGGCTTCAGACCTTTGAACCTGGGGACCCAGGAAGTGTGGGTAATCTCACTTTCCCTGAAGCCCCTCCAAATGTCTCGAGGTATGTATACAGTCTTACGTTCCTATTTCTGTCTTCTACTTACAAGTAAAGAAGTTTTAAAAGCCACTGATGCCCTCAAATACCATTAACATGAACCTGAGGAGTAAGCTTCTAACACATGAACTTGTGGGGCACTGAGGCCATAGCACGTACTGTGCCCCGAAACTAGTGGGCTTAGAGACAGTGTGCAGAGGACTCAGGAATGAAGGTCCACGGAATGTCAGGTAACATTTGGGTGTTTTAGAGATACATGGAGCACTTCTTCTTGCCTCTGAAATCATACTCAATGCCCACCTTTGTAATAAGTCAGTTTTGCATTTAAAAATAGTTTTTGGGCCAAGCAGTAGTTAATGGACCGAGTCAGCCTTTGTCAACCCTGCTGCAAATCTCAGGGTAAACCTGCACACGAGGCCTCCCTCAATTTTGCCCCGGGGGGGCACAAAGCCAAAAGGCACTGGCCAGGGTTCTGCTTGGGAACAGAGTAGGAAGGGGGCGTTCCTTTATGGTTACCAGATAGCCTTAATTGATTAAAACATGGCCATTCAAAAATAAAATTTAGAGAAGCCAGGCACGGTGGCACATGCCTTTAATCCTAGCAGAGGTAGGAGGATTCACAGTGAGTCCAAGACCAGCCTTGGACTACATAGTGAATTCCAGGTCAGCCTGGTCTAGAGGGAGAACCTACCTCATAAAACAACAAAAAGCTTGCTGTGTTGTGCCAAGTGAAGGATAAACTTAAAAAAAAAAAGCTGGGCATGGTTGAGGAGGCAGAGGTAGGAGGATCACCGAGAGTTCAAGAATACATAGCGAATTCCAGGTCAGCCAGTGCCTGAGCGAGACTCCACCTCAAAAAAAACAAAAAAAAGAAAGAAAAAAAGAAAGAAAGAAAAGAAAAATGCAATTTAGGGTTGGCTCACATAATTGAAGTGCTTGCTTGCAAAGCCTGTCAAACTGGGTTCAATACCCCAGCACCCATGAAAAGCCGGATGCAAAGTGGCAGGTGCATCTGTGATCCCAACACACCTGGGACCCTGGGAGGTGGAGCCAGAACCTAAAGCTCTTAGTTTGACATTTGTTTGCAGTCTGTCAGTTTCTTTGCAGTGGCAAGAAACCCTGCCTCAAAGAATCTGGAGCCCAATCACCTTGAAGTTGTCCTCTGATCCCCCCCACTGGTATATGTGCCCCCCCAGGAATAAATAAAAATTTTAGTGTTTTTTTTTTTTTTGAGGTAGGTTCTCATTCTAGCCCAGGATGAACTCACAGTGATCCTCTTACCTGATCTGGGATTAAAGGTATGTACCACCATGCCCCATTTAAAAACTTTTAATGCAATTTTCATTTTTACACATATGCTTTTGTAGAAACGTTGGAATGATAAATAAACTTCAGTTTGCCGGGCGTGGTGCCGCACGCCTTTAATCTCAGCACTCGGGAGGCAGAGGTAGGAGGATCACCATGAGTTCGAGGCCACCCTGAGACTACATAGTGAATTCCAGGTCAGCCTGGACTAGAGTGAGACCCTACCTCAAAAAACCAAAAAATAAAAAAATAAACTTCAGTTTGTTCTGAGAAGGAATAGGGAAGAGAGTAAATATACCTTATCAAAAGTTTTGAGCTTTAAGCCATGGACTGGGATTTTTATTCAAAAATTAAAATTAGGAGCTAGGCATGGTGGCACATACCTTTAGTTCCAGTGCTTGAGAGGCAGAGGTAGGAGGATTGCTATGAGTTTGAGGCCACCTGAGAGTACATAGTGAATTCCAGGTCAGCCTGAGCTAGAGTGAGACCCTACCTAAAAAAAACAAAAAAAAAAAAAATAGTTAAGGCACTTGCCTGCAAAGCCTAATGACCCAGGTTCAATTCTCCAGTACCCATGTAAAACCAGATGCCCAAAGTGTGTTGTCTGGATGTCTGGAGTTTGTTATCAGCAGCTAGAGGCCCTGGTGTGTGCATTCTCTCTCTCTCTCTCTCTCTCTCTCTCTCTCTCTCTCTCACACACACACACACACACACACACACACCTATCTCTGCTTGCAAATAAAAATATTTTAAAAAATAGTTCCAAGGAGACGGCGACAGACACTGGTCACGCAAATCTCATCAAAACAGTGACCCAGAGGCTACAGAGAACTCCACACTCAATCAGATCTCTACCACGCTTGCCGAGGCTCAGGGAAGGAATCAGAAGGGGGGGAATTGTAAGCACCTCGGGTGCAGAGTGTGGGAATAGCCGGAAGCAGTGTGAGTTCCCCTCAGAGACTGACTGATACTGCTTGGTCCCCACAATGAATACCAATAACCCTCAGAAGACCCTCAGCACAATTGGAGCAGGGGACAGGGGATATAAGAGATCAATTTTTTTTATTAAAAATCAATTTCAAAAATGTAGCTGGGCATGGTGTCACATGCCTTTAATCCCAGCACTCAGGAGGCAGAGGTAGGAGGATTGCTGTGAGTTCGAGGTCACCCTGAGACTACATAGTGAATTCCAGATCAGCCTAGACTAGAGCGAGACCCTACCTCAAAAACCCTCTTTCCCCTCCCCACTCTTTGAAGAAAAAAAGTTAAAGAGGGCTCAGTCGAGCACTTGCCTACCATAAGGCCCTTGGTTTCATCCACAACATCACTCACACAATTTTTTATTAATTTAGAAAAACCCCACAATTTTGGAAGGATTATTATGAAGGAAAGATAGAAAATATGCTAGGATTTGGGGGAGGGGAGAAGCCAGAATGGACTCCTGGAGTATTTTTTTTTTATATATGAAAGAGAGAATGGGCACCTCAGGGCCTCCATTCACTGCAAAGAACTCCAGACACATGCGCTACCCTGTGCATCTGGCTTTATGTGGGTACTTAGGAATCAAACTTGGGTCCTTCTGCTTTGCAGGCAAACACCTTAACCGCTAAGCCATCTCTCCAGCCCTCCTGGAGTTTTTTTTTTTTTTTTCCTGTGTAAACTGTGATTGTTTTTTGGAAGGCAGCAAAAGATCTCTGTGGAGGTCAGCCACAGAGCAGTAAACCAAGAACCTCAGAGCTGTGGAAGAAGTGGAGGTCAGCGCTTTCTGTCGTTTTGCAACTGAGACTCAGAATCGCTGCTTGACTTGACTCCACAGCAGTGCAAGACGACTGGACAACCTGACAGGCCCTGCTAAGTCTGCCTTCCCTCTGATGTCAGTCTTAGAAGGCGTCACCCACACACTCTGTGCCCAGGGACCACAGAGGCCAGGCAGTGTCCTGATGGGAGGGCAGGGCAGCCAAGTGCCACCAAGGTCCCTAGGATAGACTAGGAAACAGGGTTTATCATCCAGGACAAGCCTGAGCCAGACTGGCAGAAATGCCCCCTTTTCCTAGTGCCTACCTTGCCAGCCTTCCCAGGACCCTGGGACCTGCCTCTTCTCCCTCTCTGGTTACAGGTTCTGTCACTTCCCTTTGAAGAGCAGGCTCCAGCTTCTACAGATGGTATAGAGCCCAGTTGGGCGTGGTCCAAGCATGCACCACCCCTTGGGGCTCACGAGCTCCCACGAGTGCAGCCTCTGGGTGGCCCACAATATCGTTCATGCTCAGCTGCGGGGTGCTTCATCGGCCACCTCTGGTACCGTCTGGGATGCCTCCAGGGCTCCTCCGCCCTGCTCAGCTCCGTGCACCCCAGGGCTTGCTTGCCGTGGGCGGGGAGCTCTCCCCGTTCTCATCCCGAGCCTGGGGGAGAACTTCCCTTTGCAAAGTTAGATAACAGGCCGGTTCTCTGCGTGAGGATTGGCGCAGCGGCTCCACGTGCCGCGCCTGGCGCGGGGCCAGGTCCGCCCTGCGAGCAGCGGGAAGGGAAGGCCTGGCTGCAGCGCAGCTGGCAGGTGGCCGAGCCGGGGGTGGACAGGCGGGCTGGGGATGGTGCTGCCCATTGGCTGCCTTGGGCTCCCACCCTGCCTGCCTCCCTAGCCGGCGGCTCCCGTCCAGACCCTGCTTCTCCGGCTGCTTCTAAACTCCTGGGAGCAAGCACCTCCTGCTGGGCCATGTCAAGCTGCGACCGGATCGGAGTGGCCCCTGCCATGGACATGCCTGAGGTCCTCAAGTCCCTGCTGGAGCACTCCCTCCCTTGGCCAGAGAGGAGGACAGGTAGGAAGGAGTGCAGGTGGGCTGTGTCGGTGGGCTGCAGGCACAGGGACGTGGCAGGACAGGGGAGGAAGGGGTCTGCCCTTGGTGCTGCCCTGAACCGAGGAAGGGCTGCAATGCAGAGGACTTGGGGAGGTATGTGGGTGCCACACCAACTCTGCAGCTGCCCCCATGCCTGCGGGCTTTAGGAGCCATGGCCACTGACAGGTGTTGTGCTCACGTGGGGCCGGGCCAGGAATCCAGCTGGGTGCTGGTTGCTTCCTGAGCTCCCTCCCGCTGCAGGATGGGGGCGATGGGGGGCAGAGGAGGAGCAGAGCCGGTAGATTTGGGCAGCAGAAGCCCTTGTCTGGAGACGAGGCTTTCTGAGCCTGCCACTTGCTCGCTGCTGGAGGGCTGAACTCATGGACGGGATGGAAGCTGTTATGTAACTGGACCACAAGGCTCGGAGCCCTGCGTTCCTAGGATACCACAGGCAAACCCAGGCGAGGGACGGGCAGAGGGGGTGGAAGAGGATGCGGCGCGGGAGGCAGCTCGCTCGGGCAGGGCAGCCGGTACCAGGTGTCTTGCAAGTCTTGCCTGGGAGTCTCCAGACTCAGAATGTTAGGTGTGGGGAACCGGAGGAGTGCTCAGGTTCCCTTTGGTTGGGTATTTCTCCAAATCTCTCTGGATCTGAAATGTTGAAGGCTCACTTCAGGTCATCATAGTCTTTATCAATTACCCCCACTTTACTGGGGACTGAATCCAGGCTTCCCGAACCCCACATAGCTGCACCCCTAGTTCCTCCCCATTGCCTTGCGATGAGCCCATCCGGTCTCTGCTGCCAGAGACTGACAGGAGCTCAGGGTGCCTGCCTCTGGGGGGGGGGGGGACCTTTTTAAAGCCTCCTCTCGTTCTGTGCTGGCACCTGATACATCTCATCATCCTGGGCACAACTTCTTTCTGCTGGACTCTCTTAGCTACTCCCAAACTCTAGAGCCAGAGGACAGCCCTTGGCCTCCTCTAACCCCTTTGAGGCCAAGTATGGGCTTAATGTTGTTAAGTCAAGAAAGGCAGGGCAGCAGCAGGCTGTGCTCTGGAGGGAGGTGAAGGGAGAACAGAGCTCAGAGCACGGTGCCCCAGGATCTTAGTCTGTAGTTTCTACTGATTTTTGTGTATTAATTTTGTATTCTGCCACGTTGCTAAAGGCATTAATCACCTTCAAGAGGTTACCAATACTATTCTTTGGGTCTGATATCTATTGGCTCTGAGTATGGTTTGTTGTTCTGTACAGAAGCTTTTGAGCCTGATCAGGTCCCATTGGTTAAGTGTTTGTCTTAGTCTGTAGTTTCTAATGCTGCAGCATCCAGACTGCTCTCTAAGGTGGGCATCACAGTACTATGTTGGACACCAGCTGCTGACCAGGAGAAGCCCTCCTCCTCAGGAAAGACACTTGGAACTTGGCCAGAAGAATGACCCCTCCCCTTCCTGATCCAATATCAGGGAAGACAGTGGAGCCTCCTCCACCCCAGGATGTGTCCCAGGATGCTTCACTACACTGCAAGGGCCAGCTCCCAGTTGGCAGGGAAGCGTTTTCGAGGGCGACTCAGGGCACATGAGGCCAGCAAGGCCTTTGAAGTGTGACAGCAGCTGTCCGTCTCTGGCTCCCAGCTGGTCTGCAAAGCCCCGGGACAGCTGAAGAGTCCCCGACCCTTGCTTCAGTTGGGCAGTCAGGGCCCGTCACTTAGGGGACTTGCCCAAGGTTTCAGGCAGAGCTTTGCCAGGAGCTGCTAAGCACTGCCTGAAGATTAGTTGGTCTGGTACACAGGCCAGTCTAGGGTCACCTCCTGTCACTTCATGTGGCACCTCATTGAAAGACACAGCATGTGTTCCCAAAACAGACAGATGCCTATGGACAACTGGCGAGATAAAGTAGAGAAAAGATGATAGAAAAAGAGCCCAAGGTGTCAAAGGCTTCCACTGATAACACTACCCCCAGCTGCCATCACCTCTCTTCCCAAACCATTTAAAATAAAAACATCTGCCTGAACAGGTAGGCGAGAACACACCCACCACACCGAGCCAGAATTCTAAGCAGTCCTGTGGCAAGTACTTAAAAAAACTGCTGTTGAGGCAGCTTCTCCCTGACTTCCCACACTCTAGCCTCTCTGTGAGAACAGGCAGAGCCAGAAGCTTGCCCTTGACTCTGTGCAAGGAGCAAGTTTCTCCTGGGGGGGATCTTTGCAGACTCCCCACTTTCCCTCTTCTATCTCCAGCACAGTTAGGTCCAGGAGCACAGGGTGTACTTAGGCTCCAGTGGGAGGGAGTGTCAGAGTGTGAGAAATCCCAGGTGTGTCCTCAAGAGTCTCCCCACAGCTGCCCGCTCTGAGTTCTAGTTCAAAGACACTCCCTCCTGCTGTTCCTGGCCTGCAGAAGCCTGTGCAGACCTCCTGGCTAACTTTCTTAAGCAACTAGTTCAGTCAGTTTCCCTACAGGCAAAGAAATCCATGAGCCAAAGTGTGGGTCTGTACCCGAAGCCCTGACTCAGTTTCCTCTCTCTCTTCATCCTGATCCAAAACTATTCTTCCTGACTCTGCTCCTACCCTTTTCCCCAAGGATGATGCTCCCCATTTCCCATTCCTTTTTTTTTTTTTTCCGAGGTAGGGTTTCACTCTAGTCCAGGCTGACTTACAATTCATTAAGTAATCTTCTCAAGGTCTCAAGGTAGCCTTGAACTCACTGTGGTACCTCTTACTTATTGCTGGGATTAAAGGCATGCACCATCATGCCCATCCATTCCTTTTTCTCCAGCATCTAAAAAGATCCTGAGTATATAAACCACCCATTTACTCTTTTTGTTGTTTTGTTTTCTTTGAGGTAGGGTCTCCCTGTAGCTCAGGTTGACCTGATATGTTAGAATGAAAATGACCAGCACGCGAGACCACTCTGAAAGGAAAGGCTTTAATATAAGAAAAGCGAGCTGCCCGGCTACTTTCACCAGAGGTAGAGAAAGTAGCACCTGGCAGAATCAGACCAGAGCTTTTAGGGAATGCCAGGCTGGGGGAAGGGTCCAGGTGTCCCGGAATTGGGGAGGGATGTTTTATTTCCACCAGACACAGGCACAGCAGGTGTTGGGGGGGGCTCTTTCTCCTGTTTATCGGTTGGCTTTGGTTTCAATGTTAAAAACTTCCCTTGAGGCCGCTGGGGGAGGGGACCAAGGTGTTGCCTGAATCTGAACCTAACAGAATTCACTATGTAATTTCAGGATGGCCTCTAATCCATGGTGATCCTCCTACCTCTGCCTCCCGAGTGAGTGCTGGGATTAAAGGGGTGTGTCGCCACCCCATCTACCCCATGTACTCTTTACACCTCTCCTCTCCTCCCTGGGGCCTTGGCTGTGCTTAGAGGCACCCCTGCCCATCTCTCTACCTTCTCAGACTTCCTTCTCCAGGAATTGCAAAGCCTGAAACCATACTTTAAAACCAAACAAGTCTTTTCCTTTGAGCTAAACAGGCAGAGTCCTCACCCCAGGCACTCTTAAACCGGAGTCACTTCTGGATGAGGCAGAAAGATCTGGGAAGTCAGCAGAGCCTTAAAAATCAGAGACAAAATGTGACCCCTGGTTTTGCTGCACACTGCTTGGATATCCTTAATCCCTTTCCCTCTTTCCATCCCTGTTCTTATTCACTTCTTTTATTTATGTAGCTATTTAAGAGAGAGAGA
>PVHP010043857.1:0-14324 GCA_004024765.1 Zapus hudsonius
GAGGGAGGGAGAGGATAACAGCAGTCAGGAGAGTCAAGGGGTAAAAATTCGCACAGCCTTTCATGTAACCATAGGATCCGGGACACCATAATCCTCTTTCTGGAAAGTTCCCGCGTGAATGTGCACGTGGAAAAGCCCCACACGCAGCTTCGAGGTGCGCACACCACTGGAGGCATCACGCAGGCCACAACCTCTGATTCAGACATCCTTCCTCTCGATCCAGGGTTCATGGCATCAGTTAAAGGCCAGATAGGGCTGGAGAGATGGTTCAGCGGTTAAGAAGTTTTTCTCCAGTGCCTAAGGCCCTGGGTTCAAATCCCCAGTACCCACATAAACCAGACACACAAGGTGGCGGCCCTGGCGCTCTCTCTCTCTCTCTCTCTCTCTCTCTCTCTCTCTCTTTCTCTCTCCCTCTTTCTCTGTCTTGCTTGAAAATGAATAAGTAAAAATAAAAATCATATATATATATGGCCAGATAATATATATATAATATATATAATATATATTATATATATATATATATATATATATATATTGGGGGGGCTTTGCAGGTCATATGGCCTCTGTCAGGACCTCTTGACTCAATCCTGTAACACAAAAGTAATAACAAATGACTGAGATCATACAGTACGTGCAGATACTACTTTATCGTCAAGCCCAGCTGTGGTGGGTTTGGTCCTACGGCAGAGGCTTGCTGACCCTGGGGCTTGCTGACCCTGGCTTGCAGACCTGTGTCAAGCCATGGCTCCTGGGCTGCCGAATTCGACGGCCTTCTGTGCAGAGGGTTATGAACTTCACTACCCAGACATGGATGCTTTCTTCATATTATTTTAATTAACATATGTTTTTCTGTGGGGGTCTGAGGACAGCCCTGGGGGACCATCCTTGCACCTGCTTCCTCACCCATGCCTGGCAGGTGGACCCCGGCTTCCAGGGACTGGGTCTCCCCACATTGCAGCGCTATGTATGGGTTCCGAGGACCCGAACTCGGGTTTTCAGGCACAGCAAGCACTTTTACCCTCTGAGCCATCTCTCTGGTCTAACAATAAGGTTTTCATCCATGGAAAATAGAACACCACACTTAGTTGGGTTTTCTTTTCTTTTTTTTATTTGAGACAGTCTCACTATGTAGCCCAGGCTGACCTTGAACTCAGTAAGTAGTTCAGGCTGGCCTCAAACTCACAGCAATCCTTCAGCTTCAGGGGTGCTGGGCTCACAGTGGGTCTTGAAGGAAACGTACAGAGGAAGTTCCATGAAAACCTGGCCAAGGCCTGGGTTGTCCCGAGTAATACTGCATAAATTCCCTAAGTGAAGCTGCCGTAAGTTAGAAAATGGCCTTATTAGTTTTGACAAATTTGATCAGAAAACACTGCATCTTCACATGCGACATGATTAAAACATAATCCGCCCACAGTGGGAAAAGAGAAGACCATCCATTTCCCCCCCTGAGGTCTTGTCTTTTTAAAAGAGCCTTTTAAATAATATGCGTTTCTCTCATCAGATGCTACCCAGAGACAGATAGACACTATTAACCCCAGAGGGGCGCCTGGCTCTTCTGCTCCCAAGGTCCTGTCATTGCACCTGCTTGATAATGAACCATGTTGAATGCTTCCAGAACCTTCTCTGCTTTACCTTGCAGGAGCCTGGACTTCCTCTGGTGTAGGTGGGGCGGGGAGGGGGGTTGGCACAAGACACAAGCCGGTGGACCCAAGAACACTTTGGATTATTTTTCACTCTCCATTTCTGAGGAATCTCTCCTTCCTGTGAAATACCAGCTTGCCGCCATGATGGGGGCAGGGGAGAGCAGAAGGTTGGTTCTCACCTGGAGAAAACAGCTAAAGACCCTCTGGGAGAGCCCAGACCCCAGCACCTCACACAGAGGATGAGCACTTCAGCCCCCTTCAGCCCAGGACTCCCATGTCTCCATTTTAAAAACCAAATCCAATGGAAAATTCTAAGGAGTACATGACAATCAATGAAAGAAGATTCATCTATTTAATAGTTTCATTCCACATTATTCTATCTCATTTTTAGAATTAAAAATATACCTAACTGGGTTAGCATGTGGATATCTCAAGACTTAAATAAAAAATAAACAAGGAATTAAAATGGAAATTTTAATCAGTCATTCAAAACCACTTTATTGTCTTTGTGGGTAGGCATTTTGATAAAGAATAATATTGTTAGGTGTATTTTGATGAGGTAATATCAAATAGCATCATGCTACTAACACTGACATCACATTAGTACAGAAATCTGTCATCTATATACATGTTTCATGCCTATGACCTTTGTTTTACATTGTCTTCTTTACTATGGAATTAATAAGCATGAGTAAAAGAGAATTGAAAATTAAAAAAAAATAAAAAATAAAAGCCAGCCATGCTGGCACGGTTGTAAATCCCCGGGTTTGCACAGTTTAGCTGCCTTCATCCCAAGGAGGTTCCCAGTGAATAAAGAGCTGTTTCCACGGTGTCCTGCAGGACAGAGCACCCTTCCCTGGACAGTCATCTGTGTCCCCACCTGAGTGCCCACCTGCACCTGTCCCATGACCAAAGAGCAACATTTGCAGAGGCCACGCATCCTTGTTTTACCAGGGAGGAGTCTAAGGGGCATCGCCCAGGTCTTGGTGCTGTAGGCTTGGGCACATGGCATGCTTTATCCTTGGGGCTCTGCTGGACTTTCCTAATTAGGAAACTCCCTGGGGAAAGTCAAGAGGTCGCATTCATTCGCTGCTGTGGAGAAGATGCCAGCCATGCTAACGTGGTCTCCCCATGTGGGCATGAGTCATTTCCAGCGTGCCAAGCTGCTCGGTTCACAGGGGGCTGGCTGCCCACCTCAGGAGTCAGGCCTCCTTGCCAAGCACAGAGGCAGCTGGCTCCTCGGCCCACACTGGGGCTCAGCAGGCAGAAAGAGTGCCTGTCACAACGTCCCAGGGTGATGCTATCCCACAGAGCTGAACCTGATGCCCAGTGGGCCTGCAAAAGTTCCCGTCGTGAAAGACGGTGGAAAAGACATGCTGGTGGTACCCAGTCTCCTTCCTTCCAGCACTTTCCCTCACTACCTACCATCTCTTGCTTGCCCTGTTCTCCCCCTCTGCCTCTCCTTCCTCCCCACCCACTCCTGTCCCTTACATCAGCCCTCTGAATTCTTTCCATCTCGGTTTCTAATCTGTCACTAATTGGGATCAGTATTTTCCAGTTACATAAAGTGTGTCTGTGTGGCATATGCTGACAGACCATCTGGCAAACTCTCCTTTGTTGCTCTGTGGAGGACCGTAGCATTGGCAACCAAATATGTATACTCTTAATGAAGCATCAGAGATACGAAATCCATCTCATCGCTGCTGTGGGCTCTGGGGAACCAGAGTCCTATTAAACAGGAAAATGGTGATCTATTAGCTCGTGAGGGCTGCTTGTTGGGATGTCTTCCAGATGGGTCCAGGAGCCCGGGGACAGAGGTTACCGAAGAATTGTACAAGGTTCGTGGAGAGATCGCTGTACAGTCACAAACAATTTACTTAGGAGGACTCAACCCTGGCTTTAATAATGTCATTAAGACCGTAGAAAGTGTTTTAGAAAGCCGGACAGGGCGCCGGGCTAAGTAACAGTAAGGGATTGAAGGCATTCTCACGTGAGAAGCCAGAAGCCTTCCTGCATTAATTCTGTACTGATAACCGAGACCTGACGTACATGTCCGACACTGGATCGGCCCACTGCGTAAAATAAAAAGATTCCGGAGTTGTTCACATTGTGTGTGTGTGTGTGGGGTTAAGTCTAGCAAGGGAAGATGGGCAAAGAAAAAGTACAGCAACTAAATGATAGCGTGTTAGAATTTAGTAACTAGTTCAAACGAAAGAAAAACAACACAATTAGGAGGCTGGAGAGGGTGTGTGATACATATTACAATTTTCAATGGCTTCTCGAGGTGGACCAAGGTCAGGTCTAAAGGAAGTGAAGGTTTTCCAGGCCAAAGGAATGGCTGATGTAAATGCCCTGAGACAGCAATGGAGCTTGCAGGTTCCCAGGTCACCCACAGCCAGTGTGCTTGGGACATGAGCCATGGAGACCTGGAGGTAGGGAAAGGAAGGTGTGTGTGTGGGGGGGTCATAGGATGGCTTGAAGGTCACTGAAGGACACTCGGGGAGAGAAGGATGCCAAGGTAGGGTTTGAGTTGGAATTTTCTGTTTCCCCAGGACCTGGGATGAAAAGGGTGCTCTCTTGCTGGAACTCTGGGAACCCAAGGACCTGGCTTAGGGAGGTAGCTGTGACGGGGATGGGCAGGTACATCCCCAGGTAGGGTCTACAGCGCCTCCTGGAGGAGTGAGTTCAAGATGTAAGGTGTCCCGAGGAAGATGCAATCACAAATGAAATGATTGTCAATTGTTGAAAATTTAATTTTAATTCACTTATTTGCAAGCAGAGAGACAGACAGACTGACAGACAGAGAGAAGGAGAAACAGATAGAGAGAAGGGGCACACCGGGGCACTCCTGCCACCACACACACACACACACACACACACACACACACACACACGAAAAAAAAAAAAACTCCAGATGCATGGGCTACTTTGTGCATCTGGATTTAGGTGGGTACTAGGGAATCAAGCTCAGAACAAAGTTAGGCCTTGCAGGCAAGTGCCTTAACCCCTGAGCCATCTCCCCAGCCCATCAATGAAATTCTTACCACGTATCAACTGGGACGGGGCTTGAAGACAGGGCCAGGAGTCCAGTTGTGGATATGGTGACCTTGAGAGGCTATGAGCCATTAGAGATGACACATTACTACAAACACTGACAGGCAGGCTGATCCTGGGACCAGGTCTGGACTGAGCTGGACTCTGGGAATCTGGGGTGCACACATGCTGAACTGAGAACCTTCAGAACGGTCATCCAGTTGAGAGTTCAGGGGTGACAGGGTCCTGAAAGTAGCATCACTGAGGATCATCCTTGGGTCTATAAGGGAGAATCTGTTTTGTTTCTTCGTCTTTTCCTTATGACCTTTTGCTAATGAATCAATGCCTCTGGTCTTATATCTTCCTTCCTTAGAAGAGGAAGGAATGTAAGGGGTTCCCCCTTCCTGAGAACATGGCACATCCAGACACTTGGCATCGGGACTGAACTGCTCCTCCCCCCCCCCCCCCGCATCCAGTAGAATCCCTTAAAAGACCCCAGTCTTTCTAGGTCTCTAGGTAGGCTTTATATTTCTTTCTCAAGGTTTCTCTGAAGCGCTATAATAACAATCTCTCAGGCTGTAGAGATGGCTCAGGGGTTAAGGCCCTTGTCTGCAAAGTCCAACCACCTATTTGATTTCCCAGAACTTGTATAAAGCCAGATGGACAGTGATACATGCATCTGGAGTCCCATTGTAGTGGCAGCAGGCCGTGGAATGCCCCTTCTCCGTCTCCTTGCAAATAAATCAAACTATTTAAAAAAACAACTCTCTAAATTTATCCTCTGGTCCGTGGCTTTCATTGGTCAGAATTCACAAGGTAAGAACCCAGAAACCAGTGGCTCAGTGGAAGCTCTGTGTGACCACGACCATCTGGCATCTTAGCCTCTGAGCTATTGTCCTCTCTAGAGCTAAGGGGGGTTCTGATGTTTTCAAAGACACCCCCCAAATTCTCATCTCATATCCATGCCGTTGACATGTGTGCACAAGGCCTTCTGAATTCAGAAAAGGTTTCTGAGTCCCCTTCGTGGCCCAATTCTGATTCAGAATGTTCCAGAAGCAAGGCATCAAGATGGAAAGAGAGGTCCACTGTGAAACCTCGCCCATTCACATTGCGGTTGGTCAGCAAGAATTCGCTAAAGACACAGATACGTGAAAGCCCGCTGAGAACAAGAGTGGGTGATTCTGGATTATTCTGTAAATTATATAGTGTTTGTGGAGGAGGAGGAGGATAATGGGGGAAACCCAGCGTGGAATCTCAGGCCCCAGGATGCAGTCCAAACAGGCACAATAACCAGTTGCTGAAATCAAATTCTCCCCAAGGGGTCTCACTTGGACTCACATTTCCTGTGCCTACCAGGAGTCTGGCTCTCCCTGGAGAAGGCTCACCCCTTCCACCTGCTCCCTGGGGGTTCAGAGGTCACGTGGGGACGTCTACCCACCCTGAAGGAAGCACTCTTTCTATGTCTTCTCTTCTCACATTTTGATATATTGATTGACTGTTACTTTGTCTTGTTTCAGAGGGAATTGAAGGCTTAGGAAGATACATAAAATAAAAGATGGCATAAATTAGAGCTAGGAACACAAGGAAAAGATGGACGAGGACAGGGACGTCCATCCTGGAATGGATCCAGGAGTGAGGCTGAATTGCAAACCGGAAAGACGCATGGGCCGCAAGTTTGGCTCGATGTATGTGGCTGTTGATGAGGAAAGGAAAATTATACAATTACACAACTCACTGGGTCCAAAGAGTAGTGTCGGTCTGAGATCTCTGCAAAAATTAAAAGATTCACGTGTGTGCATGTCACACCGTCCCTCCTAGCTAGGTCTTATCCAGAGAAGTGTTTAGAAACAAACAGATAAACAAGTAGATGTAGATATGTGAAACAATCCCAGGCACCTGCTCATCCCTCACTCCTTTGCCCTCTCGTGTGTTTGCAAAGCATAAGGTATGTGACGAGTGCGAAGCAGGAGTCTCGGGCAGGTGTGTGAGTGAAACACAGGTGGCTGCTTACACTTCTTACACAAGTAGACCAGCAAAATAATCAGAGTGATCATGTCACGAAGAAATGAGTGAAGAAAGGGGGATGAACTGCACCAGAGGTCGCTAAGATTGATCTGCTCCAAGTCCGTCCATTTTTCTTTAAATTTCATTATGCCATTTTTCCTTTCAGCTGAATGGAATTCCATAGTGTAGGTGTACCACAACTTTGATATCCACTTGTCCAGTGATGGACATTTGGGTTGGTTCCAATTCTTTGCTGCTATGAATTGAGCTGCTATAAACATGGCTGAGCAAATGTCTCTGTGCTGAGGCGAGGAATCTTAAGCGTAGATGCCCAGTAGAGGGATAGATGGGTCTCCTCTATCCATCCTGCTCAGGAACCTCCACATTGCTTTCCATAGTGGTTGTACCAGTTTGCATTCCCACCAGCAGTGGAGGATGCAGATCCAGTATGCTTACGGAGGAGGGACCCCAGTGGGTAAGAAATGGGGACACCTTCATGAGATTTGTGTATACAATGTATATACTTATTCATTATAAAGATATTTTAAAAAATATAATAAAGGGCTGAAGAGATTTCTCAGTGGTTACAGTGCTTGCCTGTAAGACCTAACGACCGGGGTTGGATTCCTTGGTACCTACGTAAAGCCAGATGCACAAAGTGGCGCATGCATCTGGAGTGTGTTTGCAGGACCCATGTCAAGGAAGCTGGGTGCAGTGATGGACACTGGGAAGGGAGAGACTGTGGGAATCCCTGGGGTGTGCTAGACTGACGGTCTAGACTAACTGGGGTGCTCCAGGCCAATGAGAGAGCGTGTCTCAGAAAGGGAATGATCATGGTATAGTGTCCATATAGATAGAGGTTGTCAATCAGAAGCTTAAAAGAAAAAGTGGATGGTGTTCCAAGGAATGACCTTGAGGTTGTCCTCTGGCCTCCACGTGCATGCATACAAAGGTACACACATGCACACATACACACATGCACACATACACACATGCACACATACATACACCAAGACAGGAAGGAAGGAAGAAGGGAGGAAGGAAGGAAGGGAGGGAGGGAGGGAGGAAGGGAAGGAAGGAAGGAAGGAAGGAAGGAAGGAAGGAAGGGAGGGGGAAGATACAGACTTCCAATGGGTACACACAGTAAAGCCAACTTGAAGAGGTAAGGCTAGTGAAATCTTGAACCAAGAAGGAGTAGCTACAAGGAGAGTCAGACATTTTTCAGAAGGAGTCCTGTGCAAAGGTCCTGAGGCAGAGAGGAATTTGGCCTGACTTTAGTTCAGCCCAGCATGGCCAGGGATGGCGGTAACTCAAACATGAAGTGTGAGGTGTCACGAGGCACTGGTATTTCAGATCAAACAAGGCTGCGCACTTCAGGGGACAAAGTTAGCTTTTCTCCTGAGTGAAGAAAAGATTGTAGGTCAGGGGACATCTGAAAGATGCTTCCAGCTGCACGATAGAGGGAAGACAGAAGGAAGGACAGACAGGAAGGGGAGAAGCAAAGACATCAGGGTAGAGGCTGTGGCTGGAAAGAGCTAGAAAAACAAGGGAAGGGGCTGGAGAGATAGCTCAGCGGTTAAGGCAGTTGCTTCTAGAGCCTAAGGACCCGGGTTCAATTCCCCAGTACCCACATAAAGCCAGGTGCACAAAGTGTTGCATGCATCTGGAGTTCATGTGCAGTGACTGGAGGCCCTGGTGCACTCATAGGCTCTCTCTTTCTCTCTCTCTCTCTCTCTCTCTCTCTGTCTCTCTCTGTTACAAGTAAATAAAAATTTTTTAAAAACAAAATTAAAAAAAGGGGTGGAGAGTTGGCTAGAGATAAACTCAAGGAGAATTGAACCTTCCAGAACTGGCTGGAGAACAGGCCGAGGGAAGAGTCAGGAACAGCAGGGTTTCAAGGACAGAGGGAGCAGAGCCTCCCCTGGGTGACCTCAGACCTTCATCTAATGGAGGGCTAGATCATCATCCTCACCTTGCAGAGGAGGGGATGAAAGAGACAGGCTCAGAGAAAATGTTTTTAAGAATTGGGTCGGGGTGATGGGGGAACCAGAGAGATGGTTCAGTGGTTAAAGACACTTGCTTGCAAAGCCTGAAGGCCGGGGTTTCATTACCCCAGTGCCCACGTAAAGCCCAACGCACAAAGTGGTGCATGCATCTGGAATTTATTTTTAGTGGCAAGAGGCCCTGGTGCAACTATTCATTGCCTGCAAGTCAACAACTAAATAAAACCAAACATTAAAATAATAACAAAAATTGGGTCAGAGATACAAAGCTTGTGTGTGTGTGTGTGTGTGTGTGTGAGAGAGAGAGAGAGAGAGAGAGAGAGAGAGAGAGAGAGAGAGAGAGAGAGAGAGAGCTTCCTGGGCATCTCTCAGACAGGCTGGCACTTCTCTCTCCTAGCAAGCTGCAAGGCCTCTCCAACGCTTTGGTCTTGAAAACACGGTGGCTCTCTGCTCTCTACTCTCTCTACTCGGCTGTGTCTCCAGTGACAAAGTCACGTTCAAATTGCACATAAGGACTGACGACGTGTGCTGGTTATGTCTTCTTTTGTTTTGCCAAGGTCATGGATGTTAAACTTTCAGCACCTGCCTCCTGGGTTCTTTCTTCAGCTTGGGGTGACAGGGGAAAGGGTCACAGAGAGAACCATGGGAGATGACGGACAGAATCCCCCCAAATGTTCTGGAATCTTCCTTAGAGGCGCAGATGCTGAGTGGAGCTGCAGTCCCATCCCAGGGTGGAAGAAAGCACAATGCTTGGACGGCTTCCCAAGGAAGCCTTCCTCCAGACCTTTCCAGATCAATGGCTTTCTAGGCCTCACCAGTCCCCAAGAAAGGCCAGTCTATCCCTGGCCTGGCAGTGAACTCCCGCTGTTTGATAGCGTTGCCTGACAGTTCCTCTTTTTATCTAACTTAAGTCCCAGGAGCTGTTATTAAAACTCATTTCCTCCTGGACGGAGGGCAGATATTCAAAAGAGTTGCCCTTGATCCTGTGTGAAACAATCCTTCACACTGAACAATCCTATAAAAGACTTTCCTGTAGTCCTTACTAGCGAGGAATACAATGATTAGTTTAAAAAAAAAAGATAAAGGAGAAAAATTATTTCCAACTTGCAATCCCCAAAGCTGCCTTCCATGGAAACACATGATTTATCACACTCATCTGGACCGCAGCTCAGAACTATAATTATGATGAGAATGCTTGAATTTGGGAAGCTGAAAAAAGCCCAAGAGCATCTCGTATGGTTTGTTAACCCCTGGTGATAACGCACGTTATTTTCCAAGTGTCATCCTCTGAGCCATCCTCCAGAGAGTCACGTGTCCTTCTGAGCACAGACAAGGAAACAGATGAAGCAGAGAAGGTGTCAGACGGCCATGGGGACCGTGGAGACCACAGAGCTTGACTCCAAGACCCACCGAGCAGTTTCCCAGCCCTGGCTCTGCACCCCAGGGGACCCTTGGTTGCGACACCAGGAAGATGAGGAGGTAGCCCAGGGGGTAGTGTTTGCCTCATAAGTATGAGGACCTGAGTTCGAATCCCAGTACCCATTACAATAAGCCAGGCTTGGTGGCATGTGCCTGTAATCCCAGAGCGGAGGTACTGAACACAGGAGGATCCCTGGGGCTCCATGGCCAGCCAGTGTAACCTGATTGGTGAACTCCAGGCTAATGAGAGACCTTGTCTCAAAAGGTGGATGTGGGGTTGAAGAGATGACTCAGCAGTTAAGGCATTTGCCTGCAAAGCCTAACGACCTGGATTTGATCCCCCAGTATCCACATAAAGTCAGATACACAAAGTGGCACATGCATCTGGAGTCCATTTGCAGTGGCTGGAGGCCTGGTGTACCCATTCTCTGTCTCTGTCTATATCTCTCTACTTGCAAATATATATATATATATATGTATATATATATATATGTTGTAAAAACATAGGTGTTACTACTGAGCATGACCCTTGAGGTTTTATGCTGGCCTTTACACACTGGGCATCCTTCCCACGTACACCCCACATACCTGTGTGGTTGCAAAGAAAAAAAAAAACAAGGGGGAGGCCATGTGCCACCCTACAGCACCCAGGGCAGGAAAGATACAGTCCCAAGATGCCCAGGTACCCAGGTACCCAGCTAGAGAAGCCCTGCTTAGAACACTCTCCAGGGAAAGTCTTCATACTTGACATAACGTACATGAGCATATATGAGTAATCTCATGAGCACCAACATTTCAGCACAAAAAGTTCTTTCTTCTCCACTCAATAACCTCCCCTTAATTATTTCCTGAACTACCTGGAGAGACTTTCCCTTCCCACAACAGGGGACATACAGACAGCTGATTCATTTTGTTATTTCACAGCTCGACAGAAATTCAAAATCAGAAGGAAACGTTCAAACCACAGAGGCGTCATTTCCGTCTGAGGCCAGCCGGAAGCCAGTCGGAAGCTGGAAACTGGAAGCCATGCCTCCAAGATGCTCAAGTCTTAGTGCCAGGTCCTTAAAGGAGCAGACTTGGCACTTGGGAGGCTGTGGCAGGAGGACCTGGAGTTAGAGCTACAAAGTGAGAAGGACCCTGTCTCAAAAAGATCAACAGTAGGCTGGAGAGATGGCTCAGTGGTTAAGGCACTTGCCTCCAGTGCCTAAGGCCCCGGTTCAATTCCCCAGGACCCACATAAGCCAGACCCACAAGGTGGTGGCCCTGGTTCTCTTTCTCTCTCTCTCTCTCTCTCTGTCTCTCTCTATGTATCTCTGCTTGAAAATGAATAAATAAAATTTTAAAAAAAAGATCAACAGCGACTGGAGAGATGGCCCAGTGGTTAAGGCGCTTGCTTGCAAAGCCTGACGACTCTGGTTTGATTCCCCAGCACCCACTAAAGCCAGATGCACAGAGTGGAGCATGAATCCGGGGTTCATTTGAAGTTGGGGGTTTGTGTTCTCTCTGCTTTCTTTTCACTTTTCACTTTTAAAACTTGCTGTTTTCAACTCTTTCCTGCCATTTAATTGGCAGAGAAAATAAGCTCCAAGCCCTGGATGGTAATATTAACAGATAAATGACTAAATCC
The DNA here is from genome assembly GCA_004024765.1 of Zapus hudsonius. NCBI lineage: Eukaryota > Metazoa > Chordata > Mammalia > Rodentia > Dipodidae > Zapus > Zapus hudsonius. Next base: position 11,730 of record PVHP010043857.1, read on the forward strand.
CAGAGCTACGCACTATAGAACATCGAAAAGCACCTTATTACCTTTCACAATACCGTGGCAGAAATATTCTTTTGTGCATGGATGTGTGTGGAGGCCAGGGGACAACCTTGAGTGTCATTCCTCGGGTGCCATCAACCTTTTCTAAGGCCGGGTCTCTCACTGGCCTGGAACTCATCGAGCAGGCCAGAATGAATAGCCAGTGAGTCCCCAGGATCCTCCTGTCTCCGTTTGTCCAACACTGGGGATTAAAAGCATGCACCAACAATCCGACCAGGCTATTTCTTTTTGGTGGGTTCTGGGGACTGATCTCACATCCTTGCATGGCAGGCACTTTACTGATGGAGCTGCATCCCCAGCTAGACAGAAGAACTCATTTAAAAATTCCTCTTGGCAAGGGACACAGTAAGGCTGGTCAAGACTAAGGACTGCGCCCCAGGGCACTGGGCTAGTGCCCAGGAGAAGGCTTGATTCTCTTGAGTGACATTGTCTGTCTTTCAACCTGGAGACAAAAGCCCAGTGTAGCTGAGGATGGGCAATGTCGAGTCAGTTTCCCTTTGGTGGAACTGAACAGTACACATTGTTCTTGGATCTATCCACCAAGTGCCATAGCTCGGGGAGACCTGAATAAAACACTCACGTCCAAGGCCACCAGCTAAGTTTCCTTCTGGAGAACATCTGGTCTGCCCAGACCCTGGAGGACAATGGAGGATTGTATCGGCCTCGTGCATCTTGGAGGTTTCACAAAGACAGTGCCATACAGAAGGTGGCTCCTGACAGCTCCGAGCTGCAGGCAGGAGTGCCAGAGCCAAAACTGAGCATGGTGGCTTTGATGTCTGTCACCCCTGCTCCCCAAGACCTGGTCGGTCCAATAGCAGAGAACTGTAATCCTTTGACAAGCCCAAGCTGTCACCATTTGAAACTTCCCATGTCACACCTCCAGGGTGGACATCTGAAGCTCCATCTAAAGGCGACAGGAATGTGGCACTCTGAGACGTCTGTCTGCTCTTGAAAAGCAGAACTGGCCGTGGGCAGTTGAGCAAACTGGGACCAGTATGTCTTGGCTCAGCTCTTGGAGCAGCTGGGAGTTCTGTGGGGTTCTAGGAAGTCACAAATCCTCCGCACACTCTCCCGAGGACACAGGTGAGGCCAGGCTCAGCAGCCCAGACTGGGAGGATGGAAAGAACAGCTTGTCCCTTGCTTTGCAGGTGGCACTGAGCTCTCCTCTCTGCTCAGGGACAGCCTGAGACGGTGGCACATAACCTCTCCTCTCTGTGCAGCCCAGCGCTGGACTGGGCTCAGTGCCCTCCCTAATCCTGGGAAAGTGAGGTTGTTTCTGCTCCTCTCTCTTTAGTTCTTAATCTTTTATTACTTCAAATTACCTTCTTAATTATATGCTTAATGCATGAAACCAAAACTAAAAAAATTAAAAACCCCAAAGGCACGGATAAATGTAATGTAAAAATATCCATAATTCTACCACCAAGGATCACCTTTCCTTTTTGCTTCTTTTTTTTCCCTCATTGTGTGTGTGTGTGTGTGCAGGTGTGAGGAGTCCAGAGAATGTCAAATGTCTCCTTCTATGGCTCATAGGCTTTATTTCCTTGAGGTGGAGTCTCTCACTGAGCCTAGAACTGTCTTTTTTTTTTTTTTTTGCTCAGACTGCTGGGGTCACAGGCATGTGTAGATTTCTATGTGGGTGCTGGGGGCCAAACTCAGGATCTTATTCTTAATCATCAGGGTCATCAGGGTTCTAGCCCACTGAGCCATCTCCCCAGCCCTCAGGTTCACCTTCCTTCAGATGTTAAATATATGGACATGTAATACACATAGTTTAAATAGAAATGTGTTTATATATGTTACTGGAAAATGCCATATATATATATATATATATATATATATATATATATATATATATATATATATATATATGAAAACACACACGTATACACAAACACACAAATACTTACATGCAACTTTTCCAAGAACGTGTTAAAATGGTTTCAAATGGCAAGTTTAATCAGAGACATAGGTGCGCCCACACACGCAAACGTATGCACATCACACACACAGACATACACACCCCAAAATAAAATACTTCCACTAGGATCCCAGTTACAGACAAGGAAACTAAGGCTTGGTTAGATGAATCTGTTCCAGGTCACACAGCAAAAATAATGCCTAAGGAGCCATTATTATGTCCAACGGGAAAACCTTTAGACAACCACCGATTCACTGGCCCAATGAAAACCTTGTTTAATGCTAAGGTGAGCCCCACCCACCCATGCACCTGCTCACGTACTGAGCCTTCACATGCCCTAAGCACATGGCCAAGAGGGTTACAGAAATGCTCCTAGTGACACCTGGGGGGGGGGGGAACTCAGATCTCATTTACAGACAGGAAACAAAGCTTGGTGAGTTTGATTTGCTTAACAGGCAGCTTAACAAGTGGCCCAGATCAACACTCAAATCCAAACTTCTTTAAATCCTGTCTCCTAAGTGCCTTAGGAAACAAGCCACATGTGCCCCCAAATGCCCAGAACACATTGACAGAAACTTTTGTGTACACAAAACATAGACCCAGGTAGCAGGACTCTC
>PVHP010043858.1:0-14291 GCA_004024765.1 Zapus hudsonius
GGAGGCCGGAAGCCCGGTGGAGGGGCTACATACAGTTGGCTGATGGAAAAAAAAATAATATAAGAAATAAAATAAAAGGAAAAACCCCAAAAAGTTGAAAAGGAAAGACACACAGGGGCCTGAGTCGGACTGGAAAGCTAGAGGGCGGGAGGGTTGGGGAGGAAACCCAAGGGAAGCCGGCTGAGGCAGAATGAAAGCCTCAGGCGGCTGGCAGGCTGAGGCTGCTCCAGCTCAGCCTGCCGGCTCTGGATGACTCACTGCCTCCTGTGAGCGCTGGTCCACGCTGGCGGCTTCCAGTCATGAGGATCCTGTGCTGGGAGGTGTCTGGAGCTCAGCGCGTCTTGTGTCCACGACCTGGATCCCCGCTGAAAACCCTGACCCTTGTTTCCCAAGGTACACGGCGTGTCTGCTAGTCAGCCATCTTGAACCCGTCCTCCTGATTCTTTTCATGTGTGGGAATATCTGTTTGTCTGTACACAGGAACTTCTATGAACATGCCATCCCTGGTGTACACTCCATGAACCATTGCCCTCTCTCGTGAGCTCTGAGGTCAGTCTGTCCCTGGCAGTCAATTTGATTTGTTTGATTACCTAAAGAATTCTTTCCTGACTTTTGAAATTTTTAATAGGTATATAGCTATGCCTCAATACTGAATGTTCCATGAAGTTTACACAGTCGTGATGCAATGATCCTAGCTTGTTTTAATTCTCCAAGATTTTATTTTGTTATTTTATCATACTTCATAACTTTCGGGCCACCTCACAGTACAAATGTTGCTTTTAAGTTTTGGAGACATGGTCTTGCTGTATAGCCTAGACATCTTTGAGATCTCAGCCTACCTAATGTAGGTACTACAGGTGTGGACCACCACACCTGGCTAACATTGTGTTGTTTATTCTGCCTTTGTTTCAGGGATTGTGTCAATCCATTACTGTTGTTATAATAATTTTTAAACAACCACAAGGATGAGTAGCTTTCTAAAGAAAGAGGGTTTATTTCCATCCCAGTTGAGGAAGTTCCAGGGTGTGACACCGGTACTGGTTCAACTCTGGTGAAGACCTCCTGGCATCACACGGTGCTGTGGGAAAGCCAGACAGGAGCTAGAGGGAGGGGAGGACCAGTCTTACTCTTTTTATATTTACCCTTTTCTTAGAACAAAGTTAGTGATTCCACAAAAACTACCTCAACCCCTTCTGAGGGCAGGGCCCCAAATGACCTCCACCAAGCACAATCTCTGAAAGGTCCCATCACTTCAAAATAGCTACACTGCAGACCAAACTTCTGATACATAATACATCCAAACCACAGCAGGGATCTCCTCCTGAATGTTGGAAGGAAAAACATTTTCTTCACTCTTTCTCCTCAGTTAGGGCAGACATCTGAACAGAAACTCAATTAACATGAGAAAATAATCAAGTTAAAAATATTTATTTATTTATTTGCAAGCAGAGAGAGATAGAATATGAGAGAATGGTTGCACCAGGGCCTCCACCATCTGCACACAAACTCCAGATGTATGTGCCTCTTTGTGCATCTGGCTTTTCATGGGCTCTGGGGAATTGAACTCAAATTGTTAAACTTTGCAGGCAAGTGCCTTAACCACCGAGTCATCTCTCTCCAGCCCAATAACCAAGTTTTAAAACACGTATACTTCATATATATGTGTGTGTGTGTGTGTGTGTGTGTGTGTTGTGTATTTTTTACAATAAGTCATATACTCATTTATTTTATTAAATGCAATCACATCCAGTATTTTCATCTTAAGTTACACTACATCATTACTTTTGGAGTGCAGCATCTGAAAAAGGTTTGCAAGACTAACCATACTGACAGAAGGATTTTTTTCAAGCTTGCAGATCCAGGAGAAGTTCCACCAATGGGAGAAAAAGATGTTCCCATTTATAAATCCAAGCAGAGAGAAACCACCAGCAGCCAGCAACACCAAAAGCAGCAAGTACAAACTATGAACTTGTTTGTTACTACACCGATGTTGGTTACCGCACGGGTCCCTGGCCCCCTGTGAAGGGAGCCTGTGTCTCGCTGGCCAGCAGGAGACCTGGCTCAATCGAGGAAATGTGAGCGCGCAGCTGGACAATCACGCAGCAGGGAGATAGTTCAAAGCAAATCTCAAAACTTTATTCCAGTATCCAACCTTATATACAACCCAAGGATGCATTGAATTGCCTTAACTCTTTCACAAGGGGGCTCAGGAAACAGGAACACAGCCAAGAGAACTCAGCCAGCAAAGCTTATTAGCACTTCTATCACCTTTGCCTCGGGGGACACAGGTGTGCTAGGATTAAAGGTGTGTGCCCCCACGCCCGGCTTCTTTCTAAAACTTAGAAGGTTACTAAAACTTAGTTCAAGATTACTCAGCTTGATTGGGGCACAACATGAACTCAAACTCCTCTCTCCACACCTTTGGGCTGAAATCAGATCTGCCCCCATGATACCTTAGGGCTGGACCCCAAGATCCTTCCCCAGTGCTACCCCCTCCAGCTAGGAAACTGGAGACCCAAGTTACAAGCTTTATAGAACACCTGTCTATGGGGCCATACATTTTCAAGCTACTACACCCTACCAAACATTTTAATTTTTTAATTAACCTAAAATATCGTTGACTATATTTTGTGTATATAGTTCTATGATTTTATTGTCTGGTTTTCCCTTTTTATTATCTTGTTTTTTTATTTAAACTTTTTATTGATAGCTTCCATAATTATAGACAATAAGCCATTATGATCCTTACCCTCCCTCATATCACCTCCCCCTCTCAATTAGTCTCTGTTTTGTTTCAGTGTCATCATCTTTTCCTCCCATTTTTGTGTAGGTTATTATCAGGCACTACAAGGTCATGAATATCAAGGTCATTTTGTGCTTGGAAGTTTGCATTTTAAGCAGTCCTACCCTTCCTTTGACTCTTACAATCTTTCTGCTACCTCTTCCACAATGGACCCTGATCCTCGGGAAGTATGATAGAGATGTCCCAGTGCTGAACACTCCACTGTCTTTTCTTCTCAGCACTATGGTGTCTTTTGAGTTATCCTAGTGATCACTGCCATCCGAAAAAGAGAAGTTTCTCTAAGCAAAAGTGTGAGTAGCATTACTATGTAGGTGAGGTCATTAAAAATGCTTATAAGGCAGTTTGGCAGGCGATATATATATATATATATTTGACTAGGTCTTCAGTACCAGGTGTGCTTTCCCTCCTGTGGAGCAGGCCTCCAGTACAATTAGAGAGCAACTGGTTTCCCCAACAATAGATGTACCACTATTGTCCTAGTTGACTCATTTGGCCTGGCTGGTCAGTCTTAAAGCTTGCAAGGTCCACTGCTGTTCACCACTGTTGATGGCTTCTCTCTCACATAAGGCTGCATATAGCCATAGCTTTTTCCAGCTTTCTGTCACCTGGTTAACAGGGAGGAGGTTTCCAGCTCAGGTCCAGCTTGATTCCACAGTGATCTGAAGCCCAAGTGATACGGGTTGCTGATAATTAATATTCGTAAGCAACACAGGGAGGGGGAGAGAGAGTTTTGGAATCCTCCCTTCCCCCTCCTCCTACTCCGAGTTCTTGTCCTCTAATGCCAAAGAATTGCACACAGGGACAGAATTAAATTTTAATTACACACTTATTCTGAAACTTAATTGATTGGGAAAAGGAAAATGGGATGTAAAGGTCGACCAGCCACTGCGTGGTCTGTGAGGTTCATAAACATCAAGAAAAGTGCACAAAATCACCCAACAAATCATAAAACATACAGAAGGGTGCATAAATTCACCAAAAAGTGAAGAAAAGAAATAGCACACATGTTGAAGAAATTTTCCCTTCCCCCTCCCCCTCTCCCTGACCTCAGTACAGAGAACAGGGAGGGGGGAGAGGTACACTCACCAGCCCGATTTCGAGCGCTTCCCAGCCTGCAGTCCAGACAGAAGGGCCAAAGCCCTGGGAGCATGGACTTTTAAGGATTTCCTTGGGGGGGGGGAGTGGCAAACCTTGGCCTGGGAATGTCACGTGACAATGAGGTCATCTGTCTGAGGCCACATTCCTATCTACCTGTGGGAGGGTCTTTCTCCTAATCCCTCTCATTTCCCCCCTCTCATGAGGACACCCCAACTGCTGTTGGGGAATTGGGGCGCTGGAAGTCTGTCGTGGCTTTTTCCTGCTGAAAATGGGCATGAAGTCAAGGCAGTCGGGGTATCCCCCAGAGAGGGGGCTCCCTATTCTCTTGGCCTCGAAGACAGGGACCTGTCAGTCACATCCAAAAATTAAGGTACTTAGCATTGTGAGGTAGGAAGTGGGGGCGATCCCTCCAGAAGTGGAGAGTGTTCCATTCTGACAGGATGCTCCAATAGTCCAGTGTAGATGGAGTTGGATTGTTGCACAATCATTTGGCTGTGGACAGCCTGTAAATGAGCAGAGATAAAGTTAAAGCAGCAGTTCAGTAAATACGGTCCAAAGACTAGTAGGATAATTACAAAGATTATGATGGGTATAATCTTCTTCCACCATGAGAAACTTGAGATCCATTCCCAGAACTGTTCTCCAAATGGCACCGTAGCATCTGACATAGTCTGAATCTGTTTATGTAAGTCTTGTAAAGCAGGAGACATTAGCAGAGTTATCAGGTATGTATACACAGTATTCAATCTTAATAATAGCACATGTGCCCCCTTGGGCAGCGGTGAGGATATCTAGAGCCATGCGATTCTGTTTGATCGCCTTACTCATCATCTGAACCTCAGAATTAAGAAGGGATATTCCCTCTGCGGTGTCATTTAGAGCCTTTTGCGTGTATTTGGTGAGAGTCTCTATGTGCCAGATTACATCTTCTAATCCAATGGATGGAATAAAGACTGAGACTAAGTGATCATACCATTGGAAGATGTTCCTAGTCCACCTGTGTTTTAAAACAGGCAGGTTAGCTGGTCATTCCAATGTTTTTACCTGACGTCCCTGCATCCAGGAGAATCCTAAAGTACATCTCCCAATCCATCCTGTGGGTAGCCAGGGCCAGAGATTGGTACCACAAAACCATTGGGTGCCATTAGGAGTGGCCCAGCATACATTTGGTCTCAGGTCCCATTCTGTGGCAAACCATTCTGATGGTTGCAAAGTTATGCCATTTTGGCACAAGTCTGTGGGAATCCATCCCAAATAATGGACATTGCTAGGGGATTGTGTTCGTGAATGTTGTAGCAGTTCCCAGCCTTTTGGCTTAAGCAGTTCCAGGCCTTTTGGCTTAAGCGCCCCTTCGTTGGAGTCATCCACATGTATGTGTCCCAAATTTGGAAATAACCATCTTGGTAGCGATGATTATTTTCTCTTATGATGGAGGTAGAATTGTTAGAAAGGGGACCAACATACCTCTTGATAGCTTTGTCAGTCTCCTCTTTGGAGAAGTTTTTTCTGTGTCCTGGATCATTTCTGGTGGAGTTGATAGGCCAATAGGAGACATTCCAACTTGTCACCTGAGTTAGGGTAGGAAAACTTGCCCTTTCCTGGTTAATATATACTTGTAATTGTTTCCAATCATCTCCTTGGAAGGGAGATACCCACCAGGGCAATCCATATGTGCTAGAGGTGGATAAGAGCCCACAGACCCAGTAATCAGTTGGTCTGATTACTATCCTGAGCATATTCCTGGGCCCAGGCAAAAAATGAATTTCCATCCTGGGTATAGACTGGCAGAATGAAACCAGCAACTGTGAATAAGGATAGAAAGTGAGCCATGTTTTGTGACAAGAGAAGAGCAAGCTTTTGAGTCCTCTCAGGAAGTATTCTCTGTCCCTGACTCTACTTGTTTTCCCAAGTGTTTAAGATCAAGCAGGCAGCCAAATATGTCAAAAGATGTAATTTGGAAAGTCACTGATGGCTCTCCAAGGAGGATTCCTGGGGCTCGAGAACACAGTTGTTTCTCTGGCACTGGTGGTGTCTAGTTGGAATGAGTCCTGGTCATGCGCTGACCTTGGTTTTCTCCCTTGCTGGGAGGCTGGGGGGGGGGAAACGATTTGTCCCTAATGGACTCTTCTGTGCTCTGGTTCTCAAGCACCTCAGTATGGCCCTTTCATCTCCTGTGGCCTTTGTGACCTGGGAGCTGAAGCCAAAATATTAGCCTAGTTGCTCCGCAATGCCAATTGACTTTGACTGCCACATTGATAGTTAGACACTTAGGAAGCAAGTTACGTCAGTGACAGAGATAGACTTATCTCATTCTGGAGTTGGCTGTCATCTGAAAAGCAGTTTGAGGTCTTCTACTGTTTCGCAGGTATAGCGATTGGTCTCTGGATCTGGCTCCTGTGGAGTCCCATGGGATGCGTGCCACTTTTTGACCCTGGTGTGATGAATCCAAGAGTCTATGCCTATAACCTTGACAGCCATGGGAGTAGACAGAATGACAGGATAAGGGCCCTCCCAGGTAGGCTCTAGGGAGGGGTTTTCCCTAAATGTCCTTATCAAAACTAAGTCTCCTGGGCAGAAGGAAGGTGCCCTGATGCTATCCGGCTCAGGACTTGTTCTTTTTAATTCTGACAGGACCTGTTGAAACTTAGCTAAATTAGTAACCTGAGATATCAGTTGGGTGGTCTCTGGATCATATAACAGATCCCTAGAAAGGAAGGGTCTACCATATAAAGCTTCAAAGGGAGTCAATCCCAGGTGTCCAGGTGTGTTCCTCAATCGAATTAAGGCTAGTGGAAGCAGTTTTGTCTAGGAGGCCTGTGCCTCCTGCCTTATCTTGCTTAGATGTCTTTTTAAGAGGCCATTTATTTTTTCTACCTTTCCAGAGGACTGGGGGTGCCAAGCACAGTGTAGATTAAATTGTATCCCCAAGGCTCTGAAGACCTTTTGAGTAACTTCTGCCTTAAAGGCTGGCCCATTGTCACTCTGTATACTCTTAGGGATTCCAAATCTTGGAATGATTTCATCTAAAAGGGCTTTTATTACTTCTTGTGCCCTTTCTGTCCGGCAGGGGAAGGCTTCAACCCATCCAGTAAAGGTATCTACCCATACTAGTAACAAGTGGGTCTTGGGACCACCTGGCGAATGAGTAAATTATATTTGCCAATCTTCTCCTGGATATCTCCCTTGTCTTTGACTTCCAGGAGGAGGCAATTGGTTATTACGAGGGTTAGTCTTTTGACAGATCTCATATCTTTGAAATATTTGAGCCATAGTGTTAGTTATTCCTCTGCCTACATTCTCTTTGTCAGCTGAATTGAGTTTTCTCTCCCTAGATGACACATGTGATGGAGAGATTTTAAAACTTTCCATTGTAAGGATTGAGGCAGCCATAAACGCTTATCAGAGGCAACCCACCATCCACGATGGTCTAAAATGCATCCATCATCCTGTGCCTCTGTGGCCTCCTGTGAAGTATATTGTGGCCTTTCAGGTGGGAGGAGAGCATCTTCCCACAGAAGGGGAAACATCCCTTCTGTTTTTAGGGCTGTAGAATCTGCTAGATGGTTTCCTAGAATTATTGGGTCATTACCCTTTTGATGCCCCCAGCAGTGCAGGACTGCCACCTCACAAAGAAGTAGGATTGCCTCTAGGAGATTTAGGATCTCCTTAGAGTGTTTAATTGGAGTTCCTGAAGCGGTTAATAAACTCCTTTCCTTCCAAATGGCTGCATGAGCGTGTAACACCAAGTAAGCATACTTAGAATCAGTAAATATATTGACACTTTTTTCTAGATAAGGGTCAGGGCCCTGGTTAATGCTATTAATTCTGCCAGCTGAGCACTGGTGTTATCTGGCAGTGGCCCAGATTCAAGGATCTCATATTCTGTCACCACTGCATATCCTGCCCTCCTAATTCCATTCTGAACAAAAGAACTCCCATCTGTAAATAATTGGAGATCAGGATTTTCTAAAGGTTGGTCCCTAAGATCTGGTCTGGCAGCATAGGTTTCTAGCAAGACTTCTTCACAAAAGTGTTCTAATTCTTTCTCATCTGGGAGGTAAGTGGCAGGGTTGAGAGAAGAGCAGACCTTAAGGGTTATCTCAGGTCCTTCCATCATGAGAGCCTGATATTTAACTATTATACTGTCAGATAACCACATATGCCCCTTTGAGTTAAGGATGCTCCCTATGTCATGGGGAGTATGTACAGTGAGAGGCCTTCCCAAGGTTAACTTATGTGCCTCAGGAATCAGCAGTCCCACTTCTGCAATAGCTCTCAAGCATCCAGGCCGTCCCTTAGCCACTGTATTCAGTTCCTTGCTAAGATACCCCACTGGTTGGGGAGTTGTCCCCCTGAGTTGAATTAAAACTCCTAGAGCAATGCCTTTTCTCTCTGTCACATAGAGGGAAAACCGAGGCTGAGTGGGTAACCCCAAGGCAGGGGCCCGAGTTAGGGCATCTTTCAGCTGTTTGAAGGTACGGCATGCCTCAGGTTCCCATATTAGGGGTGCTGAGGGACATTTTTGTGTTTCCTTAAGAAGCTGGTATAAGGGTCTTGCTAACTCTGCAAACCCAGGAATCCAAATTCTGCAAAATCCTGTGACTCCAAGGAAAGCCCTCAGCTGCCTCACTGAGAGGTACACTCACCAGCCCGATTTCAAGCGCTTCCCAGCCTGCAGTCCAGACAGAAGGGCCAAAGCCCTGGGAGCATGGACTTTTAAGGATTTCCTTGGGGGGGGGAGTGGCAAACCTTGGCCTGGGAATGTCACGTGACAATGAGGTCATCTGTCTGAGGCCACATTCCTATCTACCTGTGGGAGGGTCTTTCTCCTAGTCCTTCTCACAAGTATATGTGGTCTTCAGCAATAGGGTCTTACCATTTCATTCTGGTGAGCAACAAAGAGCCTTGGCAATGGCCTGTAATGTTTTGGAGGTCTCAGGGAACTCCCTGGCACAACTTGCTGGAAGGTATCCCATCTCTGGTACAGAAGTTTTTCTAGTAACAATCTATGGCTACTAGGTGTGCCATTATCCAAAGAAGTAGGTTTCTATATGGTTTATTCTGAACCTCTTAAATTTTGAGTAACCCCTTCTCCTACCCCTTACTCAATCCCTTCTACTGACCCCCCTTAGGCCATTGCTCACCTAGTAATCTGTTCATTAACTTACTTATATACAGTACCCTCTGTATTATTCAGGGTTCTCTAGAGAAACAGAATAAACAGAACGAACCGTAGTAAGCAAAAAGGGGGTTTATTGGATTAGCTCATGGCAGTCCCACAATAGCAGTCTGCAAACCTAAGAGCCAGGGAACAGGTCACTGCTCAGTCCACGTGGCTGGATGCCTCAGCAGTCCTAATCCAGCCCTGAAGGCCTAAAGGCTTCCTGGGGAGCCTCTGGTCTTCAGGCTGGAATGCTGAGGAAGCTCCATTTCAATGCCAAAGAAGAGATGCACAAGCACCAGCAGCCGGGCAGGCTGGGAGGCAGGCAAGGAGGCAGGCTGGGAGGCTGGTTAGGCGGGCAGGGGAGAGAGCATGAAGGGATTTTCTCCCCTTTATATAGCCTTAGGATGAAGTCTTGCAACCCTTTCCCAGACTTAATGGCTTCCTGAGCCTCTGGAATTTCCTTGCTGCATTGCCTACACAGGAAAGGATATTTACTTCGAGTTTTTCTGAACTTCCTTACATCCTGCCCCCTATTGAGATACTGCCTTCCTGTAAACATCCTCAGAGACCCACCCAAGATAATAAAAAAATCAAGTTGACAACAAAACCTAACCGTCACACCCTCTCCTTAAGTCTCCCCTCTACTCCCTCCCTTATAGACCCTGTGTAGCTTTCTGGCCTCTACTATTTACTTTCACTCCAACTCACAATATATGTATTCACTCAATATGTATGTATATTTTTATGTTACAGCCAGAGAGAAACTCTGAAAAGAAGGCTTTTATTTCAGGCCTAAATAAAATCACTCCCTGCAGCAAAGAGGGGTATGGAGAAGTCCAGCTATAGAGGCAGGCTGGATAAGCACAGCCAACAAGGTATAGAGATTGCTGTGTAGATTTCAGTTGGAGCATTCTTTATTCATTAGTTTCCAGAGATTGAGTCATCCTTTTGAGGTGACACACTGACAAATGGAGATTTCCTCTGCAGACATAAATTCCCTACAACAGAGTAAGTTCTACTGATTTTAGAGCTACTACTAAGTTAGCTATTACTTAAAATAATCAGCTCAAAATATCCTGACACCAAAAAAGCATATTTTGAGGTAGCATCTTCTGGTCTTCTCCCATCATATTTTGGGGTGGTATATTCTGGTCTCCTATACTACTTCCTTTAATCTCTCAGTTTAAAAAAAATCTACTTTTACTTAGATTATTTCAGATTTTCTTTCTTTTCATAATTTAAGTTTTAGCCATGTCTACTCTGATTTTCCTGCTTTTATTTATTAGTTTTGTATTTATGTTGTATTGTCTTCCTTTTCCTTCAGCTGATTTTGCTTGGGAAATTTTTATAGAGTATTTGAACTCTTGTTTTATTTGATTCATGTTTTTTTTATATTTTATTTATTCATTTTCAAGCAGAGAGAGAGAGAGAGAGAGAGAGAGAGAGAGAGAGAGAGAGAGAGAGAGAGAGAGAGAGAGAGAGAGAAAGAGAGCAAGCACCAGGGGCACTGGAGACAAGTGCCTTAACCGCTGAGCCATCTCTGCAGCCCGTGATTCATGTTTTTTAAAGGTTATTCTGTAGTGTGGTACATTTGTAAGAAATTTCTTGATTTTAGGGTTATTCTAGGCTGAATCCTTTCTCTGAGGTGTTTCTGTCATTTTCTTTGAGTCTCTGAAAGAGCAAGTATATTCACAGAATTATTTAGTATTTCTTTTGCAACTGGTCAGCATTTTGCCGGGTTTTCTCCTTTCTAACCATTTTAGTTCAGGATTCTTGTTCCTCTAGAAGTATCTGAGTTGTGTTTGTTCCAGTTTGGTTTTCTGTCCTTATCCCATCATGTGAGGATGAAACGCCTTGTGTCCTCACATTTCTACCACCTGAGATGGCAACCGGAGGCAGTGGGAACAGATATCAAGGAGGCAATCTTCCATCCTGATTAGATGACTTGGCTTTGTTTTCCTGAAGTTTTGTCAAACATCCTGCACTGCTTTTATTTCACACACTTTGAGGTTGGACCCTATCCTTGGCTGGGGATGGAGCTGAGGATACTTTGAGTTTAGGAATATTTAATGAGGAAGCTAAGTAGATGCACACTCCTCCCCTGGAAATGTGCCACTTTGGCTTCTTGGTTATTTTGAGCTAAAGATGCTTGAGGAACAGTAGAGATAGGAGGGCATTCTTGACTTGCCCTTTTTTTACCTAAGTGCAGTCCAAGAAGTACCAGGAAGAAAAGAACATCCTGGTCATTAGGAATCACAGCTGTAGTGAATTGGGTTCAATTCCACAGTACCCACAAAAAAACAGATTCAAGAAGAGGCACATGTATTTGAAGTTTGCTTGCAGTGACTGGAGGCCCTGGTGCACCCATTCTCTCTGTCTCTCTTCTATCTCTCTCTGCTTGCAAATAAGTAAAATAAAAAAAAAACCTGTAGTTGATCTGCTTAAATTTACCAAAATAACTCCACCCCCACCATTAGCTTCTCCTTCTCCATTATTTTAGTCATTTCTCCACAATTCACTGTCTGAGCCCAAGCTTTTTGTCTTTCAACTTTTGGTGTTTTTGTTTGTTTGTCTTTGTTTTTTGAAACAGGAGCACATTTTCACACTGTGTAGTACTAGTAGGTAGGTGAGGCATGTATACTGTGGTGTATGCATGTGTGTGTGCCAATCCTGAGCCCCATGCAGGGAGAATGTTCAGTGTTCCCCTCCACTGCTCACCAGCTTGTTTCCTTGAGAAAGGGTCTCTTCATTGATTCTGGAGTTTAGGTGGTTTTGAAAGCCCAGAAATTCTCTAGTCTCTGCCCTCCTCAGGACTGGGGGAACCTATATGCATGTCAATGCTCAGCTGTTTATGTGGGTTCCAGAAATCAAACTCAGTGGTCCCAGGCCCCCTCCAGCCCTCATACTTGTATAGGAAGTGCTCTTAACCACTGTGCAATCTCTGTAGTCCCTTGTCTTTGTTTTTTTGAGATAGGGTATCATGTAGCCCAGGCTGATCTCATATTCACTATGTGTTTCAGTCAGCTTTCTAGTTGCTGTGCAGAAAGAACCCAAACAAAAGTGGCTTATAGAGGAATGGGTTTATTTGGCTTACGGACTCGAGGGGAGACTCCATCCTGGCAGGGAAAACATGGCATGAGCAGAGGGCTAGACATCACCTCTGCCACAGCACTGCAAACAGCGGCAGGAAGGTGTGCCAAACACTGGCAAGGGGAAGCTGGCTTATAACCCCATAAGCCCGCCCCCAACAACACAGCTTCATCGAGGTTGTAAAACCTACACTGCCATCAGCTGAGGATCGATCTATCAGAACACATTAAATTGTTTGTGGGGGACGCCTGGATCAAACCATGACACTATGTAACGGAGGATGACCTTGAACTTCTGTACTCCTGCCTCTACCTCCCAAATTCTGGAATTATAGTTGTGTGCCACCATGTCCAATTTATATCTTGCTATTCTTAACACCTTTATTTATTTATTTATTTTTGTCTAAGAATATATAAAAGCTTTCCTCTCTGATTTCTTTCTTTCTTTCTTTTTTTTTTGAGTTAGTCTCAGTCTAGTCCAGGCTGACCTGGAATTCACTATGTAGTCTCAAGGTGGCCTTGAACTCATGGCAATCCTTCTACCTCTGCCTCCCAAGTGCTGGGATTAAAGATGTGAGCCACCACACCCGGCTCCTCTCTGATTTTTTCTTCAGGTTTTTGTTCTCTTTGAAGGCCCTCAGTTATGTGTAATAGCTTAAGCCTGTGACCTTTTTCTCTTGCTAACTTCTCCTTATATCAGTTTAAGGCTTAAGCCTAGATGGAGACCCTAAAGAGTAGACAAGAACTGTTTTCCTCTCTGGCAGGTCTGGTGATGAGGAAGGGACTTCCCTGTTGCATGGGGGCTGCTGCAGCTGAAAAATCCTGACCCCTGATCCAAGCCAGCAGAAAGTAAGAATTCTTAGCAGGTCACTTTCCTGGGTTTCTGCAAAGTTTACTGGAATAGAGTGGTTAGGAGGCTTTAGTCTTTTCTCCCTACTAAGTTTAGACTAGCAGAAGAAAGTGTTTGTGTGAGTTGTCGTGTGGTTATAAGGACTCTGGCCATTTATTTAGAGTCCTTTTGCTTTCTGCTTGGTCCCCTCCCTCCCAGAAATGGCTGCTGTTTGTCTCTTTTATGTCCTGTGTTCTAACGAGAAGAATCATGGCCTTAGCAGTACTGGAAGATCCCATTCTGTCATTGTCCACCGAGTGATAGTGGGTCTGTGGCTAGAGACCACAGTTTGTGAGAGACTGGAGACACAGCTTGTGCCAATGAGGGAATCACCTTCCTTGGCTAGCTCTGGTGTGAACTATTTCGGACTAAGGGGCAACATCTTCTGCATTCATTTTTGGTACAACTCTTAAACATATGATAAAGACTTACACTTAATATAAGCCTAGAGAGTTACCTCATGTTTCTATGACAAGGATTATTGACTTGATGTGTTTCTGGAATAAACATATTCTTAGAGATTCTATCCATCAACGGCTGATGAATCCATTTGGAAAACCTTTTATTAAAAAAAAAGTTTTAGAGAGTTCTTATCTAAAGCAATGGTCCTGCTGGGTGTGATGGCACAAGCCTTTAGACCCAGCACTCGAGAGGCTGAGATAAGAGAATTGCCAAGTTCAAGGTCAGCCCGGGACTACGGAGTTAAGTTTCTGGTCAACCTGGGCTAGAATGAGACCCTGTCTCAAAAACACCCCAAACAAACAAACAAACAAACAAACAAACAACTCTTTTTTGCTGTCTGTCTCTCCTAAACTCCAAGTCCCTCCACTGGTAAGCAGACTGGCAGGGCTGAGATGGGGTGGGGACCCCTACTCTCATGTGAGAGCCATACCTTCTCCTGTCCTCCACATGAAGGGAGCTCTGCACTTCTCTTAATCTAATAATATTTCCCTAAATTTTTTTAAAAGACAAACAACAAACAGTGGTCCTACTGGCTCCTCTGTGATGACCAAACTGAAAGAGGACACAGGAGTCTGGCGATGAAAGACCCCCCAAGGCCTCTCTCAGGAGAGCGTACCCCAAAACTCCAATAACCACACCAGCAGATGCAAAAGCAAGAGGATTTCATTCTTTGGCTGCGCAGTCGGGCTCCACAAGCAGGCAGATGAATGTCTAGGCAAGATGGAGCCCCGAAGAACAAAGGAGCAGGGTATTTATGGACAGGAGCTATCTAATTATAATATAGCT
>PVHP010043859.1:0-14348 GCA_004024765.1 Zapus hudsonius
GCTGGAGACCTGGAGGATGGGGGGAGGGGTTACGTAAGAGCAAGAGAAAAAAAAGTTGAAAATGAGAGACACACAAGGGCCCCGGAGGGATGGGATAGACATGCGGAACACGCAGAGGGCGGGAGTGACAGGGAAGGAGCCCAAGGGAAGCCAACAGAGGCCAAGGAAAGCCTCTGGTGGCCGGTAGGCTGAGGCTGCTCCAGCCGGGCTTGCTGGCTCCTGAGGACTCATTGCCTCTGGCAAGCGCTGGTCCTCAATGGAGGCTTCCAGTGGTGAGAATCCTGTTCTGGGAGGTGTCTGGAGCTCAGAGTGTGACCGAAGCTCGTGTCTAGGACCTAGATTCCCTGCTGAAAACCCTGACCCTTGTTTCCCGAGGGACGCGGCGTGTCTGCTAGTCAGCCATCTTGAACCGGAAGCCACAGAGATAATATTCTAATCAAAAGCAATAGACATAAGGAAATCCCATCATACTTTAGTAGTGTCACATGCTATAAGAAGGGCTGGAGAGACGGCTCAGCGGCAAAAGCCTGACAGCCTGGGTTCTATTCCCCAGTATCCACAGAGTCGCATGCATCTGAAGTTTGTTTGCAATGCCCATTCCCATCCCTTCTCTCTCTCTCTCTCTCTCTCTCTCTCTCTTTCTCTCTCTCTGTCTCTCTGCAAATAAATGAACAAAATATTTTTAAATAGTATAAGAGAAAGAAGCTCTGGCGAGGTTGACTGGAAATAATAAGGTTGTGGTGGAGACAAATTTGAAGTGGGCAGGGTGGTCAGGAAGGCTTTTCTTAGAAGATGACATTTAAACAAGTAACTTAATACAGATCATGGGTGAATGGATGGTCAGATAGGAAGCAGCTAGTGGGGTAGAGGTAAGGTTGTTGAGTTTAATGAAACAAGGAGTGCCGTGTGGTAGGAGAACTTGGGAGGATGAACATGGCTGGCAGGTAAGTCTAATAGGATGAAGGGAAAGATCAGAGGGCACTTGCAGGTATTGTGAGGATTTCAGCTTTTCTCTAAGGGCCCATTGGAAGGTTCCAAGTAAGAAGGCAATATGGTGTGACTTGAATTGAATGAGGCTCACTGTTTCTGAAGGAGACTAAGGGAGTAACCCCAGGAAGGCGTGATCAGAGTCCAGGTGAGAAACAGGGATTGATCAAGCCTGGGACCAATGAGGTAGAAGTGAAGGTAGGAAGAAGTGCTTGGATTCTGCATCAAGTTTAAAAGAAAAGTAGTAAGAGTTAAGATGAACTGATAGAAGGTATAAAAGAAAAGGAATGAAAGTAAAACTCATGATCTGCATCAAATGATAAATCCCTGGGTTACTTCTTACGTTAAGATTTTATTCGACAAACACAAAAGCCCCTACAAAATAATCCAAAGGAACTAAGGTTTCCTTCACTTCACATACAAATATACTTGTATCGCCTTTTCAACTCATAATTTAACAGATTTGTTTGGTCATATCACTGGCACAGTATCAACTTGGGTTGTGACAAGAGGTTAAAAAGAGCAAGTCTCAAAGAATCTAGTGTGAGCTCTGAAGAAAAACAGGAATGGTATTTATGCCTCCTATTAGGTAGATATGTTCACAAGAGTTTGATGTCTACAACATAAGCCCAGCAACCCATGGTCCATGGAAAGCTACCAAGTGTCCCACATTTTCAGAAAGTATGCCTACAGATCTCTGCTTCTCCAAGTGGAGTTCATGGCCGCCTTGCAGTGCAAAAATCTGGTGCCTCACAAAAAGACAGTCAACAAGATGCCTCTCAACATCAAGCATGAAGGATTTTTAAATTGAAACATGGCTATAATGTGGAGTCAAATAAAAAGTTTGCCAGAATTTTTATAAAACTAAGCTTCAAAGGATTTTTTTTAAGGAGGGCCAAAGTCCAGGCCAGTGCTACCACTGGCTGAATTCATTGCTGGGGCCATTAGGGGTATCACCACATCACGAGATCCTCTAACACTAACCAGCTATTCTAATTAGAAGTGTTGACAGTATGTAATTTTCCCTGCACTGGTCATAACCAGATGGAATCAGGACATCCATTACCTTCAGAACCAAACTCTATAATCCAATTTGCACATACATAACACAGCTCTATAAAGGACTTCTGTAATTCCCCATACAAAATAAACCCAACTGAAAAAAAAAAAAACTATCCCAACCTATTCAGAAGACTGATATGAGGTGATTTTTTTTCTTTTAACTTCTCATAGTTTAATTTTCTGTAGTTTTTTATCCTTTCATTAGGGAAAATCTTGAAGGACATAAAATGTTTGTTTGAAAATTGTTCTGATGATCCTGTAAACAATTGTGTCACTAAACCCAATAGCTAGATATACATATGACTGATTGCACTTGGAGAGTCACTATTTTTCAACCTGGTTTTCTTAATCACTCTAATGTCAAAAGCATCCCTGTCACATGTTTTAATGGAAAATATCCTCTTTATACAACAACTCCAAGTATTTTAAAACATGTAACTGATATGCTTACGTAATGCTTAGGGCGTTTTTAAAGTTTTCAACATATATTAATTGTACAGAATGGGTTTATTATGACATTTTAATACATGTATATAATGTATTTTGATTATGTTTATTACGCACTCTTGTTTCCTCCCTTCTTCCCCCTAATTGTCATCTTTCTCTCCACAGATGAACTACTTGTTTTTGTCCATTTTATATGTATGGTGGCCATCGACTCCCCTCAGCAGTAATTCAGGGAATGTGTGACAATAAGAAATGAAATTAGCTGTGCTAATGGATGTACCAATTCAAAGCTAAATAAATATTTCCATTTTGGTTCACACTTAATTTTATCATCCTAAAAATACAAGTTACACTCTTTTCTATACAGCTTTTCAATGCAAACTATATAATCAAAAACATCTGAGACAGCTCAGCAGTTAAGACACTTGCCTGCAAAGTCTAATTACCCGAATTTGATTCCCCAATACCCACGTAAAACAAGATGCACAAAGTGGTGTAGTCATCTGGAGTTCATTTGTAATGGTTAAAGGCCTTGGGGTACCCATTCTCTCTCTCTCTGTCTCTCGCTCTCCTTGAGATAAATAAAATATAAAAGGTCTGATCTCTAGAACTCTGAGATCATGCTACTTAAAAACACAAAATGTGATCTTGTCACTGCAAATACTTTTGTTAGAAAGGGACATGAATTTTTGCAATGACAGAGTCAAGGCCTTGGCCCTACCTTTTGTACCTAAAAATTGGATTTCATGTAGAAATGTGGAGCTTTACTTTCTTAGAGAAAAACAACCATTCCATTAGATTTTCTAAAAATTAAATGTGATTCTTTTAGAGGCAAAGAACATTTACTGTGCAAGCAATTTTTATTTATTGATCAAGGACACAAACCAAAACTAAGACTACTAACAATGACCATAGTATTGAAAATTAAGTCATATCAACTGGGTAAGAAAATTGTAGCTAAAATTAATCAAGGTAAGTTCCATTAAATTCCTACAAAAAACACAATAACTCCAACACCATTAAAGAAATAAGAACCTTTCAAACAATAGGGAACGTATAAACATCAGTATAATCACCTTAGTTTGGAGACAAAGAAATATAAACTGCATGCTGAAATGTGTTGTGTCAGAGAACATGGGCTCTTCGTCTCAGTGCTTTTTACATCCAAGGTCTGCAACTGTTGTGACCACCCAGGAACTCCAATGACAGACAGGTTCTCTCCAATAACTAGCTGGACTTAAATTACACAATATGACTGTCAGCAAAACAGACACTAATAAACATTTTTCCTTCTTGGTGTAGATTATACAATCAAACCAGATAATCTTGGCTGGTAAGAGGTCCATTCAGAGATACCAATTTTCTCTCATAGGACATCAATAGCAAGTTCAGAGCAATTAAATTTCCATCAATAACACTGTATCAAAACAGTAAATTCACAGCACTTTTCAAAGGCTCCACACTAAGAAAAATAAAAAGTCAAGCAAAACATGGTTATTATTTCATTTATAATTTAGTAGCTCTTCCAGTGTGTCAGAGAGATACAGGGTCACATATATAGGATAGAACATGAACTCAGAACACAAGGCACAAATGTCTTGATTGCATCAGCCTATTGGTGCATTTTCTCAGTCTATTCATTACTACGTCATCTGTCTCCACCCAGGTGATATAATTTACGAAGTGGGAAAAACTGGGTATGCAAAAAAAAAGAAAAGACAGTAAATTTACTTGTTACATAAATCTGACTGTTTATAGCTGCCAACACTTTACTCCAACTAGTGCAGACCTTCCTATGTGATCCATGTGAGTGCTCAATTAAAATATGATAGGTGAGGGCAGGAGAGATGGCTCAGTGGTTGGATTCCCCAGTACCCACATAGAGCCAGATCCACAAAGTGAAACATGTGTGTGGAGTTTGTTTGCACTGGCAAGAGGACCTAGTATGCCATACTCAACCTCAATCTCTCTCTCTCTGTCTGTTTCTCTCTCTCATCTCTCATCTCTCTGTCTCACTCTCTCCTCTCTCTTTCCTACTTCCCCATCCCCTTTCTCAAATAAATATTTTTTAAACGTTATAGGCATCCTAGAGATTAATTCAGTCAATAGCAGTTCTCCCAGAATCAGTTTCTGTTAAGTCAGCTGAATTTGTGGTGCCTAAAAGCAGTCTACCAAAAAAGCAACATTCTTAAGCACTGATTAAAACTGTATGACAGAGCTCACCTTAAAGTTGGAGAGGAATAAGCCCATGTATGTTCTTGTTACACTATCTCATATTGGTTATTTGTTATGGCACGAGAGAGACAATAGGCAAGAAAGATTCCAATTAGCTGAGAAGAAAATAGGAACAAAATTAAACACACAAGAGTAATCAAAGACTTTGGGATAAGGATATATTTATTCTTTTCTTTGTAACTCACCAATACTTTCCTCCTTTGAGTCTTTTTAAAAATTGTTTTTGCTTGTATGTGCATGTGTGCATATATGTATTTGTATGATACCTATGTGTGCATATGGGCTCACACACCACAATGCATATGTGAAGGACAGAGGACAACCCTGGGTTGTTTGTCTTTGTCCTTCTTTAGTTACAGGGTCTGTGTTGCTACTGCATGTGCACCAGGCAATCTGGACTGCAAGCATCCGGATTCTCCTGGCTCTGCTTTCCATTGTCGTAGGTGCATTGGGATCACCAATATCTATGTCCCTCTTATGTTTTTCTATATAAATCTGTTATGCTGCAGCACCTAGATCACATTAGAAAAATATAAGAGAAGTCTTACTACTACTGTGACTCAGGAGTTCATAACCAAAACTGAAGCAAAGTTCAGGAGTCATGGGTTTTGGAGAAATTCTTAGTAACCAGCAAAAAAAAAAAAAAAAAAAAGATCCTGCTTAGAACAGCATCTAAAAAAGAATAACCTTCATCTATGAGGACAATATTTTCTTGGAATATTTGTGCTGTCCAAAGCAGTAGACTCTCATGTGGCTACTGAGGACTTCAAATGTGACTAGAGCAACTGCAGTTTTAATTTTATTTTATAATTAGAACAGCTCAAATGAGGTTAGTGGCTATTGTATTAATGCAGATTTAGATAGTATGGTATGGTACTTTATAAACATATTGGGATTACCATTGCATTTTTCTTATTTCTATGATGCTAAATGTTTTACCTGAAAGCAAGCAACTCCAAAGGAAATTCCAGCAACAACTCCCATTTCTGACTCTATGACTGTCATCACCTTTATAAAACAGCCCTGCCAGGGGAGAAAAAAGCATTAAGTACAAAATAAGCAGGCTGTGCTTTTCTTCATGTTAATAAATACTCTGATCATACAACTGTAGAAAAGGGTGACCTTCAACTACCATTAGCCTCTGATTATCATTTTACTGAACCTTCTTCCCTTTCATGTGATTTCAGCTGGGATTCCCTCCTTTTGGAGGTTGCATTTGAAAGCTACTTGCTAGTTGTATGAAATGAAGTCCTCTCTGCCTGAACTATTTAATTTTATTTATATTTATGTGAGAAAAAACCTGAGTAAACTTTGTTCTCAGTGACATCCTCAACTACTGTTAAATACACAGTTTAAAAGGCTCCTTACTTCATTGTTGACTTTATCTTCATCTCTCTGTGGAGAACAACCCTCAAGTTTACAGCAACTCTTTGGAAATCCTGTTTCTGAGTAATAATTTGTATCTTTCCAGTCTCTATAGTTGGTGACTCCACAACAATGCAACTGAAAAGTAAAAAGTTCAAATTACTACTCAGCAGGTAAGCATTCAACCTAACTCTCAACATTCAACAACATGACCTGTACTCAATGATCTTTCTCCATTATTGATTCTAGAGATTTGTCCTTGGTTCTAACATCCAGCATGACAGTTTCAGGCTGACCTTGCTTTCCTGCTACAGTTGGCACTAACAGTATTTGTCCAGAAGAGAGGGAAGAAAATAAGGACACGTGGGGAGGATGAAACATGGATGTGTCACTTAGTGTCATCCCACACTGTTTTCCTGTGCAAATGGACAGCATCTTGTAGTCTGGCTCAATCATTTTATCTGAGGAAACAGAGAATGTGTTTCCCTGGAGAAGCTACCATCTATAACTACTTACTGTAGTTTGGATCTTGTTTACTGCTTCGCTTCTGTAATCTCTAGTAGAGTTGTACTGCTTCAAAGCATTTTCATAATTACTCTTAAAGCTGCTCTTAATCTACAAAGAAAAACAAAATGCCCATAGAAATAAAGTACACAACCTGACTTTGAAAGACTGTACTAAAAAAAGTACAAAGCACTCAAATAATCCTTATCTACTTACAGAACTACTTCCTAAAAACCCTACATTTACTTAATTTCAATATTATCTTTAATATGCCTATATTAAGCTTTTGATGATGTGAATTAATTATATCCTATCTTTTCAAAGTGTGACTTATATGGAGAAGGTATCATAAATTTATTTTACTTTCCTATTAGTAAAGTTTTAAGTTATTAATTATACCATCTCCCCTCTAACAGGTACTTATACACAAGAGTAGCTGGAAACTCTAGTGATTACAGCCTAAAAAAATCTGAATTTTAATATGTTCAAAGTGGGCCACAATTTTTACTAGAAAGCAGTACTGACAGATGTAAACTGAGAACTAAGTTTTAAACACATTAAGGAATTTTAAACTATTAAAGATATGTAACTACTAACCATTTGTCTTTTGTCTTAGAGGATAACTTTTAAGATAACATGGTTGTCTAATTCAAGCTTACCTCATGTCTGAAAACAAATCCTACAATGGCTGCAACCAGTTCAACCAAAAAAATGAGTGTCAGAAGCATTGCATACTGTGAAATAAAAAGACAGTCTGAGTCAGCATAAACAAACATATCCCAGTTGCAAAAGGAACTGTGTGTGTTTTTTTTTTCCTGAGGGGGGAGGATCAATCAGTTAAGCATATTTTGTATTGAAAAGGTCAGGAATAACAATATCAAAATGTCTATGTAAACATAGAGATTGGCAGCTGAACTGTTAACAGTAAGTTTTCATAAGAAACAGGAAAAATTGTAAACATCTGTGGCTAGTTCCAAGAAACAAAACATACAACATGTAAGACGTATGAAAATCAAAAATTTTTCTATGAAAAACAAGGACTCACCAGTTTTAGCATCCATGCAGAAGCTCGACAGGTAGCGAAACAACCAAAGGTACCCAAAAGAATTATGACAGTGCCTGTGCCAATGAGCACAAAAGGGACATTGGTGGCCTTCTCATTTAAGAGGGAAAAATAATTTTCCAGGCTCACCTTGCCCCAAATGCCAACAGCAAGGAGGATAACACCAGTGACCTATGTGAGAAACCAGAGAACACAGGCAATTAGGCACTGGAAACAATTGAATCGTCAATCAGAAACCAGGAAGTACTGAAGACACAGTGTATGAAAATTAATTTAGCAGTCTGTGGCCACCCACAGCTCAGTGTCTGAGATGTGGTTGGTAATCTAGGAGGATGGCTTGAGGAGGATAGGGAGGGATTCCGCATAGAAAGAAATGCTGCGGTTACAGCTTATCAAAATTCTTAAATTCATTGGTTTCGTTGTGTAAACATAAGCCGCACAGTGTATCTACCTAGGGATCAAAACTTATCAGATTTACTCCTGTCTTCGGAAGAAAACCATCCTAGAAGGGGAAGAGTGTGTTTCTGGGTTCTAGAAACTTCCTCCATAACCCAACCACCAAAATTGAGGGATGGTACACAAAAGAAAACCCGAGTATAGACTGGAGTTACACCATACTTACCTATGAAAAACTCCCCTCTTAATGAAGAAGTGAAAAGAAAGATACTATTATGCAAGCGACCCCTCAAACTGGGGGGAGGGGAACCTTGCCTCTCCAACGGTTAAGAGACCCCCTTGTGTCCTTTGAGGGGCTAAGCTCCTCGCCTCCGGATAGCTTGGGGCATCTGGGGCGTCCGGGTTCTGCTAGTTTATGAGCGGCCCTCCTCTCCCACCTAGACCCCAGCGCCGGGCCGAAGCCACCATGGTCCCTGGAATCACGGCCGCCCAAACCTCACCCCAGCTTCTAGTCACACCCCGCACCTAAGCCAGGGATCCCCGGTCGCCCCCGTCTCTTACCCAAAAGATGAACGTGTAGATCAAGAGAACGCTCTTGAAGCAAGTAATGACTGGTTTAGTCTGCAGTCTCCGAGATGGGGACGCCATGACTAGCCCGAGACCCTACACCACACAACAAGCAGCGAACCGAGCCAGCCAGGCGCGGAGTCCCCGAGTTTCCCCGGAACCTGCCGAAAACTTACGAGTCTCTACGACTCGGAAAAGCCGGAAGCACTGGCCAATTTTCCAGAGGGTCATGTTCGTGAGCTGTTCGGAAAGTGGTGGCAACCTCGGAGGGCCCCCTGCCGAACACCACTGAGATCTACATATAAAGGTTGTAGAGCTTTCTTCATTTTTTTCTCCTAAACAATCTTTACTACCCACCAACCCTACCCTGCCTTTCCTACTTCATCCTATTGTGTTTATTGAAAGCATCGCCCGCAGTGCTGTACGATTTGGCCTCCCAGTCCCCCGGTGCCATAAAAGGAAGAAAAGAATGAAAAGTTAAAAGAGACCTAAGAATATGTTACTAATAGGAAAATGCAGAAGTGACCTAATAATATTTTACTATGTAGGAAAATAACCACAATAAATAGATTTGCAAAGAGAAACAAAGCAGTTGTATGTGTTTAGATCAACACTGAAATTAAAAGTGAAATGAAACCGTCAGGAAGTTAATCTTTTTTTTTCTCACTTGGGCTGTGCTTTTCAGTTTGTAAATTTTGTTTTATGTCCATAGGGAGGGGGTTAACGATGGGTGTGTGGATTGATGGAAAGAAACTTTGTTGAAAGAACTTCAAAACTGGTTATTAAAGATAGTATTGCATTTTAGAATTTCCTTCTGAAGGTGAAAAACTCAATTATCCTTCACCTCTATTATCCCTTAAGTAAATGGAACCTTGAAGGAATGCAAGTTCAGCCATTACCTGCAAACTTTTTTAAAGGGAAACTACCACAGAAAATACCAGGAAAATATGACTCCCTCTTAAGTGCCAAAACTGAAAGCAATATATACACGTAATCAGTCCCCTAACATTTTTCCAGTATGGACCAAATGACCACAGAAAACTTAAAACCCAAGATCTTTCTAATGTAGTCTGCTTCCTCTATTACATAAGCTTTGGTTTGGGGTTTGGGGTATCTGCCTCTCTCCAGGAAATTCTCCCAATTGTTTAGAATTTCCTAGAATTTGAGACTATATTTTGTTTCTAAAGAAATAAGCTACTTACAAGATGGGAATCAACTTCCAAAATTTTTTCATTCCCATATGTCTAAATGTTGCCCTGAGTCAACCTTAACAGTAGAGTGTAATTTTAGAAACATTTCAAAATCAGCATTCTTCACATTGTCTCAATTGTGGTAAGGCAAAAGATGAAGGTTCTTTTTTTGTTTCTGTTGTGACTTAGGAATGGTTACAAGTAAAAAAAAAATAGCACACAAAAACTGTAAATTAATTTAACCTTAAAGTAACTGGGATAATGCAAATCAGAAGAACATAAGCGGGTTAGAGGGTACTTTCAAGTTATCTACAATTTAAAATGTACACGAGGTTTCATTTCATAAGGAACATAGGAGGAAGTGCTTAGTCATATGTACAGGAACACACACACATACACATCAAGCTACTATAATGAGTTAAATATAAGCATTTTACTGAAAGTAAAAATAAGAAATAATCCCACTGTGGTGGCACATGTCCTCAATCTCAACACTCAGGAGGATCA
The DNA here is from genome assembly GCA_004024765.1 of Zapus hudsonius. Classification (NCBI taxonomy): domain Eukaryota; kingdom Metazoa; phylum Chordata; class Mammalia; order Rodentia; family Dipodidae; genus Zapus; species Zapus hudsonius. The sequence continues at coordinate 10,324 of PVHP010043859.1, forward strand.
CCGTGAGTTCAAAGCCTGCCTGAGATTACGGAGTAGGATCTAGGTCACCCTGGGCTAGAGTGAGACCCTACCTAAAAAAAAAAGGCCAAACATGGTGGCACACTCCTTTAATCCCAGCACTTGGAAGGCAGTGACAGGAGGATGGCTGTGAGTTCAAGGCCACCCTGAGACCTGAGACTACATATGAATTCCAGGTCAGCCTGGGCTAGAGTGAAGACCCTACCCCAAAAACAAGAAGGAAAGCAAAGAAAGAAAGAAAGAAAGAAAGAAAGAAAGAAAGAAAGAAAGAAAGAAAGAAAGAAAGAAAGAAAGAAAGAAAGAAAGAAAGAAAGAAAGAAAGAAAGAAAGAAAGAAAGAAAGAAAAAAGAATGAAAGAAAGAAAGAGCACCACTGAAGCTTCAAGAGTGATCCAGACTTTCAGATTGCACATAATTTAAACAGCTCATTTGCTTCTCCAGTTAACCTCAGAGTGGGATGTCTTTTTCTTCTATCAGGTTCAAATCATGTTTATAAAATATTTTAAATATAAATGAATTCATGAAGTGGTATAGACAACCTGGTTTCCTTTTTTTACTCAGGGACATTAGTTCAACCCATATCTTTCTAGAGATGCAGAAGTAATCAAGGAGAATAAAGAGATCATTATTGGGTGTGAAGACTCAATTGTCAGTGTAGTGAAAAATATACACTAGGTGAAACTTTGCCTAGATCTTCCAGCTTTCTTTCCTGGCAAAAATATGCCATTATATGGGGATAATGGTAATCTCTAAGAAATCTGAATTGAAACTAACTCTAAAATTATAGACTTATATGTTCTTTAACCATATAGTGAGAGAGCATAAAACTTTTATAATTGGATATTCTAGTAAATTATAGACATTGAAAGGGCAAAAGTAGAATACATTGTTTTCCCTTTATATCATGTGTGTAAGTAAATTTAAGTTTAAGTTTCAAGGTTGTGCATTGTAAAAGTCTTGGTGTGTTTGTGTTACATCACTGAAAGCTTGTTAAGCTCTGGCTTCTCAATTAAAATGTAAGCTCTTTTAGAGCAGAGATGGAGTGCTAAATGTGTGCTATCTGTACAGGAATGGAGTTGGAAGGCAATGTGAATTCCCTGTCCAACTTATCACATAACTGACATATGCTTAACATCTCAGTGTTGGGCTATTCATGGAGTCCCATTTCAGAGGGCCATTTACTGCTGTTGCAAAAAAAGTCCTGTTTTCATGAAGGAGCGGTAGATGCCCAAGCTTTTCTAGTTGAAACTGCTTGAAAAATGTTCCACAGAACCAAAAGACAGGAAAGTTCCATTGACTTGTTCACACAGAGCTGCCCTGTGCTTTGAATATTGACCTAGGACCAGTTCCTATAACATCTTGCCAGATGTCTGAGGTTCAAAGGAGCAACTACTGAAGAATGAATTACTGAATTGCCAAGATCTGTAATAAATTTGATCCCAAAATTAGAAAGGTCTAACATACAAGTTATGGAAAATGGATAAATTATATCCATCCATATATAGTATATACATATACATATCCTTAATAAATACTTTGAGGCAAAGTCATCAAGAAAATAGTGGACACTCAACTTTTAAAAAGTCACATTTGCCACAGCTGAAGGAGGAAGGCTGAAGGAGAGGGGAATCTAAGAATATGCAAAGCTTTATTCTTAGGCCAAAGGACCATAATTAAGGGGGGTCTTTGTACTAAGAATCCCAATTATCCAGGAAAGTCTTGCTGATGCCTTGTCACCCTAAACAGACAGTTTCCTCTGAAGCTTAGATTTTACTGTGTCCTGGAAGGAATTTGCATTGTGTGCCTGAGAGCAAAGTCATATTTCTGTGGCTGAAGCAAAAACAAACTAGCTGAAGCAAAAGCCACGACTTATTTCCAAGAATGTGTTGACTTTCCTTCTCTCCCTTCCTCTGACACTCACAACAGTGCTTTGTTTGAAGGACAGTCAGTGCCAATTTCAACCAAAGTCTGACATGGGAAGTAATATTCCTATGGCCACAACACCTTGCACCAATTACTCCTTTCCTCCTCCACCTGTTTCTCCCCCTTCTGCCAAGCCACCAATCTCAGAAGTTCAGTTTAGTTCAAATCTAGGCCTGGGTTTGGATCCAGAAGCAAACCTAAAATTCAGTGCATCCCATCCAAGGCAAGTTAAAAAATGTTTCCTGGGCCATAAGATAGATAATTTCTTGCTTTCAAAGATTAAAAATAACTGTGATACTGAGCACTGGGTACCAACCACTGTTGCTAAGTACCTGATACCTGTCATCTCCTACCTAGGTCACCAAGCCCTACTACAGGATTGATTCTACTTCTGCCCTCCTTCTACAGATGAAGAAACAAGTCCAATTGGGGTTAAGTCCTAAGACTAAGCCTATCAGAAAGAGGGCCCACTTTGAAATGAGCCATGGCTGTGTTAACGCAAACTAGGCTAAGATTGCTTGCTGTTCAAAAACTGAGATGCCACAAACATGGGTCCCTGAAGCACGAGAAATGTGATGGGTGTCTAATTCTACCCTACTCTTCGGAGACAGGGAAGGTTGAGTTTAACTTTGCCTTCACCCCAGTAGCCCAGTTGTGTAGGTATTAACTCTATTTCTCTTGGAGTGGCAAGGTGAAATGGAAAATCTGAACGTTAATTTCTGATTTGATCTATCAATTTTCCCCTTTCTGAGCACAAAATTACATTTGACAACAAAAATGTAGGAATATTGTTTTGTTAAATATTATTGCCACTTGTTTTATATTTAGCAAGGATTGACATCCCTTCCCATTAACTTCCTGTAACATTCAAGATTAGGCTTAAATTGTTTTCTTTGGCAAACATCAGGCAAGGGAAATAGCATAAACAAGAGCACTCACTGTGGCACCCCCATCCTCCACCGCAGCTATAGTCCCCAAACACAACATCAACTCACTCTCCACTGCTATTCCAATGTGAATTTTCGACTCTACACCAAGCCAATAGGATTATTCTCCAGACAAACAAGGTGTGCTCCCTATTCCCTGCTCAACTTCAAAGCACAGTTATCTTCTATCCAATGCCCAGCTTCACCACATCTCATTCCTGTCATGCAGGCCACCTCTTTCTCTGATTAAGTCTCACCACATATTAACTCAGGCCCTTAGTCAATTACTGCTGTTCCTGCTTTCAGTTGCTCTTTACCTATTCTATACCCTGCATCTAGATGTGCAGAAATTAAGGAAGAGCTGGTGTGATAGGGCCACTGTACCACCTGAGCAACCTGGGACAAAATACTCAATTGATGAGCTTGTCAGGTACTCAGCCAATCCCTCTTTAGCACATTGCTCATTAAGATGGTGGCTAGAATGAGGGTGACTGTTACTCAAGGATTTATTTGAACGAAATTTTAAAAAGACTAAATGTCTAAGCCGTCCAGTATCACATGATCAAAAAACAGGAAAATTAAGCTTCTACATAAAAACTTGACTTTTTTTTCTACTCCATGTCTTAGAAACCAGTAAAAAGTCATCAGAGTGTATTTAGCTTTTATTCACATAAAATAGAAGCCTTACCATTTTAATTTTTAAGCCTCTTTAAACAATGTGTGGTGTGTGTGTGCACATGTGTGATTGGAGGCAAGTGTGTGGAGCTCACAGAATCGTTCATTGATGTTCACCACTGCAGCTGCAAGCTTCTAGGAAATGCTGTTACCACCTCTCTGTGTCCGTGGGTTAGTTAGGGAGTTGCAGCATGCATCAACTCCCTGTTCACCCACGGGGCTGGGTGAGCAGAGGCTTGGAATAGCTGTGAGCCGAACAAGAAATGAGGACTCTCGGGAGAATGCGGCAGTGGGCAATTCTCATTTTATTGTATAGATAGCAGTTGTTTATATAGAGAAAAGTCAGAGGTAGAAGCATAGGAAGCAAGATCTGTGAGCATCTCATGAGTTTGATTGGTAGGGGCCAGTATCCTTTGGATACCTATTTTGCATAGATAATTGAGGGGGCTACGTGACTCTATACATGGATGTGTATAGAATTGTG
>PVHP010043860.1:0-14348 GCA_004024765.1 Zapus hudsonius
AAGTTCTTTCTCACCCTCGTAAGCCAAACCTCACAGTCCATAGTTCTCACTACATTCAGGTCTTGTTACTCTGACCAGAATGGTTCATCACACTGTACTCACAGCACTGCAAGGCACCTCTTAGGACAAGGTTTCCAATCTGTCCATATTCCTTCTGCAGATCACTTCCAAAAGGTCCAAAGCCACAGAATCAGGGTTCCAGCAGCAACAGATGACCCCACATCCTGGTACCAAAACTGTTGTGGTCAGCTTTCTAGTTGCTGCACAGAAAGAACCCAAGCAAAAGCAGCTTGTGGAGGAATGGGTTTATTTGGCTTACGGACTCGAGGGGAGACTCCATTCTGGCAGGGAAAACGATGGCATGAGTAGAGGGCTGGACATCACCTCTGCCACAGCACTGCAAACAGCAGCAGGAAGGTGTGCCAAATACTAGCAAGGGGAAGCTGGCTTATAACCCCATAAGCCTGCCCCCAACAACACAGCTTCATCGAGGTTGTAAAACCCAAACTGCCATCAGCTGAAGATTGATCTATCAGAACACATTCATTTGTTTGTGGGGGATACCTAGATCAAACCATGACAGTGGCCTTGAACTCAAGGCAATTCTCCTACCTCTGCCTCTGGAGTGCTAGGATTAAAGGTGTGCACCACCACGCCCGGCAAAAATGGTTTTTATAAAATTTTTTTACAAAATTCACTTAAGTATAAACCTAGATCATGATAAAAATTTTTCTGGACCTTTATTTTATTTAAACACTTCTCTAAGTTATAATTATTGAAGGTATTCCAAATAAGGATCATTAAGAGGAGACGTTAAGCAGGTAGGATTAAATATAACAATCTACTGTGTGTTTATGCATGTGTGTATGTATGTGTGTGTATGAAAATGACATCATGATACCCACTCTTTTGTATAATATACACTAATACAAAAATTAACCAACCAAAGAGTAACTACTAACTGACCTGTGATCAGTTAGTAAACTGCTCAACAGCAAAGGCATCCATTAAAACGTTTTCTCCAAAAAAACCTAAAATAAAAAAAAGTTCAAAAGGTATTTCCAAATGCTCTCATTTGAAGGCATCTATATTGGTATTTTTTTATCTCTGAAGGTAACTATTCTCACATTTAAGGAATGATTTGTCAACTAGTTGGACAGGAATTTAGTTCAAGTATTCAGTTTACAGTCAAAAGAAAGAACTTATTTTATCATCCAGTACCAAAGAACTTTACTTTCCTGGATACAAAATGTATATACAGAATAGCCTGAAAGAGGAAAGGAGCAAATCACAAAACTACAGGTTTATCATCCAACCAGACAATACCTGGGCACACATTTAAGACTGCTTTGGAGGATAATACAAGAAAACATGGTAAATTCAGATCTCAAACTCCCCATGCCTTTTTAATAATTAAAAAGGAGGGGGGAAGGTAATAGTTATAAGAAACTCTCTGCTTTCTTCTCATTTTAATTAAGTAGGCTCCTTCTCACATATTTAGGATGAGATCTCCATTAAATAAAGAATAAGAAAAATGTCACAGTCCAAGTGTTTTCCCCATTGGAAATACAAGATTGTGGATGGGGAGAAAAATCAGTCAGTACAGGGCTGGCCTTGCAAGCATGAGGACATGAGTTAGATCCCCGGAACCCACATACACATTCCAGTGTGGTAGCGAGTGTTTGTCAGCTGGGAACTGGAAAAATGGAAAAGGGAGGACTCGTGGTACTCACTGGCCATCTTGTATAGCCAATGAGAGACCCTGTCACAAAAATAAGCGTGGTGAGTGTTCCTGAAAACCAGCACCAGAGGTTGTCCCTAGCCTCTACACACAGCATACATATGTGCACCCACACACATGAACATGCACACACCACGTTTTCTTGAAAAGATGATGATTGACAGGAAACGCTAAGTCTACTTTATGCTGCACTATATACACTGTGCCTTTCACAGAGCATCTTCTCCCAGCAACCTATATTTAGAATTGATATACTATGTATACCAGGCACTTACCTAGGTATTAAGCAAAATGATGAAAAATAAAATAATTTTAAAGTTTGAGAAGCCTCTGACTTTAATCTGGGGAGAAAGGAAATAATGAAATGTTTAAAGCTAAAAGAAGACACAAAAAGTAGAAATTTTTAAAGTCACAAATATTTAGAATAGAATATTTAGAATATCAAGCTCTATTGAAGCCTTTTCTAACTTTTCATATAAAAAGGAAAGAATAGTAACAAAGAGAAAATCATAAAGACCAGGGAATTTGAAACATGTGTCCTTATCAATGTACTTAAAGAAAACATTGTGTTAATGCCGCTAAAAAAAGTACTTTTGGCCGGGCGTGGTGGCGCACACCTTTAATCCCAGCACTAGGGAGGCAGAGGTAGTAGAATCACCATGAGTTCAAGGCCACCCTGAAACTACATAGTAAATTCCTTGTCAGCCTGGACTAGAGTGAGACCCTACCTCAAAACAAACAAACAAACAAAAAAGTACTTTTGTCTTGCAATACTTTTGTAGTTACCTTTGTATTGCTAGAGCAAAATACCTGATGGAAAGCAGTTGATGGAAGAAAATAATTTATTTCCGCTTACAGTTTTGAGGGAAAAGGATGATGGAGCAGAGCTTGGACACCACATCTCATCTTAGGAGCTGGCAGGAAACAGCAAGAGAGTAAGCTGAGCTCTGGCAACACACCTCCTCCAGCAAGGCTCTACTCCCATATCACCACCATCTGGGGGCCAAGCTTTCATAGCACATGAGGCTATGGGGGACATCTCATTCAAATCACAAACACTATTTAGAAAATCAAAAGCAGGAGCTGGAAATGGCTCAGTGGTTATAGGTACTTGCTTGAAAACCTACCAGCTGGGTTCAATTCCCCAGTACCCAACCCATGTGAAGCCTGGCGCACATAGTGGTGCATTACTTGCTGGGCTCTAAGTGCTGGTCCAAAACTTCTGATTGAATTTAATTGCCAGTGTAAGACGTGAGGAAGTGGGACCTAATGAAAGATGTGTGAGCCATGGACTTTTTGTTATCCCTAGGAGGCCCTGGCATGCCTAAATTTATATTCTCTCTCTCTTTCTCTCTCTCTCTCTCTCTCTCTCTCTCTCTCTCTCTCTCTCTCTCACACACACACACACAAAATATTTTAAAAAGAAAATCAAAAGGATAAATATAAAAGTGAGAGATATATCCTATATGAAATCATGAAAACTGCTTATTTGCCCACATTACTCTTATTGACAGCAACAACCATACAACCCCTTATTGGTAGATAGAAAGGAGACCACAGAAAGTAAGCAATTCTCTAGAAAGGCCATAAAAAACTATTCATTCCTGTTAGCAGTCTTAGTCAATAAAACTATAAAATCTTACCTAGCCTGGTAAAGAAAAAAATTATAGTATGTGGCTTCACATTTAATAAAAATGTAAATTGGCTGGGCGTGGTGGCACACACCTTTAATCCCAGCACTTGGGAGGCAGAAGTGGGAGGATCACTGTGATCCTGGGCTAGAAGATCCTACCTCATAAAATAATAATAATAATAATAAATATAAATATACATATATATAGCAAAGCATTAATCTAGAGAATTTATATAAACATTTGCTATGCTCAGTCTACAAATTTTATTATTTTTACTACTAAAACTTTCTTGTGTAATCTAATGTTTTCAATTATAATCAACAACTGATCAGTTTTACTATCTAGGCTAACAAACTATTTTCTAATAAGCGGCCATATTTAAAAAGTTAAGTAAAGTCAGAAAGGTCCCTGTTTACTAAGAGTGACAGTGTTTTAATAAGTTCAGTAGTATGCCAGACAATATGGAATTGTAGACTAGACAATACTTTTAAATTCAATTGTGAAAGAGAGTTAACAAATTGATACCTATCTGCTTACTCATTCCTCACAAGTCTACATGCCTGCCACTGCTGCCCAGAGTCCATGGTAATTTTTTCTGCACCTGTCCAGTATTAATACAAGTACTGTCTAAGCAAATGTCTTGACTATATTTTAAAGAAAAATTTTATAAAGAATCTTAAGACTTTTGCTAACCTTATGTCATGCTACAATTTTTTCTATCTACATCCTTCCACACAGAAACATTTACATACAGGGCTGGTGGGTGAAGGAGTTCCTCTTCCCTTGGTGCTGTGCCATACATGATCACTCTCATTCATTTGTGTGAGTGTGCATTCTCTCTCTCTTTTTACACATACACACATACTAACACACACAAATGCTTACATCCACCATCTTCTTAATTATTATTGGGCTATTCCTCCCAATGTTTATAAAACATTTAAACATAAGGCAAAAAAAAATCTTGTTAATGGGTCACTGAGAGGTAATAACATTGAAAGAAGTCCTTCCACGTTAAAAACTACTTTTAGAATGCTGGAAACTGAGGTACAGCTGATCAAGTCTATCCCTCAGCATGGAAACCTGAGATCAAAAAGCAGAAGTTTTAATAATAATAATGGCCCTTTTTATACTCAATGATGTATTTGCTCACTGAAGAAAGCGATGGAGACAACATGAAGTTGAACAACTGCACACAGCGGTCATTCTCAGTTACACAGCTGGCTGGTGGGTGAGTCAGGGGTGAACAATTCCCAGCTTCCTATAAAATCTGAAAATCAATTCCTAGGGAAAAATCACACATCTTCTTCCCATTTATCATTTAAGCACCCATCTGCCCCACTTTTAAGAAAACAAGTTTGCTTTTTAAAGATAAATCAGAAAGAGGGAACAACAATAAAAGTAGGAAACTAGAAAGAACTTACATATATACAAATATTAAGAACTTCATTAAGTCTGATCAATAGAAGAGTGATAAGTTGATAAGAACTATACCCCTGGGTACCACACAGTCTAAGAGCTCAGCCTTTAATACTAGCAATTTAAAATGCAGAGAAAGCAAAGTATGGCAAATACCCAACACTTCAATAGACTTCAGAACAAATACCTAAAGGATAAGGCAAAAGCATTGATAAAAATAAATAAAATAGGTTTTACCAAACAAATTTTTGATTACTTTGGTGCTTAGGTATTTTAATTTTCTTTTATTAGCTATTTCATCCCTTTTTATTATATAGCAGAAAATAATGAGATAAACTAAAACTAAAAGAGGTACAGACATATCAGTGAATGAGTGAATGAGAAACAGTAAAAAGGACCAAAAACAGGGTTATCCATGAGAATGAAAACAAGGCCAAGTATCATTTAATCCTTCAAGGTGAATACTTCTACAAGATGAATGCTTGCACAGTCATAGCATCAAGTATATGATAAAACACAACTATTTTTCTTAGCAAAAATACCAGGTGCTACTTGTCTGTTCTTCTCTATTTCACCACAGAATCTTCAGTTTTCTCTGGTGGATGGTACACTTCTTGATCCCTGAAATTAACCTAATGGAAGACTAAGAACAATAAACTCCTTTGAGAGTCAGCTTAAGATTTTCCTTTCTATGAAAGTAACGTTCTGTCCCCTGTTACCTGCAGGTGGTGAGTTGTCTCTTCATTTAACATCTCTATATTAACATCATCTTGAGTTCCCATGGAAAATACACAGACAAACATATGTGAACATTTCACATGTTCAACATTTACATGTTAATTTTCAAGTTAGAAGTATACAGCTTTTAGTTTATATTATAATAAATGCCTACAATATGTCTCTGGAGACATTAAGAAACATAAAACAATAATCTTAGGGATGGAGAGATGGCTCAGCGGTTAAGGCACTTGCCTCCAGTGCCTAAGGCCCTGGGTTCAATTCCCCAGGTCCCACATGGGCCAGACCCACAAGGTCAGGTGGCTCTGGTGCGCTCTCTTTCTCTCTCGCTCTCTCCTTGAAAATGAATAAATAAAATATTTTAAAAATAATAACAATAATAATCTTAAAGTGTGGGCCTTCAATACAACCTCTACCAAAAAAAAAAAAATCACCAAAATGCTGATTTCTAGGACCATTCTAGAGTCACTAACTCAAACTCTCTAAAAGTGATCTAATCTAGAATTACATGTTTAATAAGCTGTGTTTTATATAAAAGGGAAATAAAAAGACAGTCAATCAAATATGTATAGAAATTAAATAAGAATTCAAAAAAAAAAAAAACCACTGGGACCAATAGGAAGGAGATGCTCAAGTTAAGTCTCTGTGGAAATGAACAGGATGGGGAGTATTTAACCCCAAAATGTATGTTCATTGTATGGTGGCTTCTTGTTGCATTAGTGTTTTTATTTGATGAGTGCAGAAGGGGTTATCTGATAGGAAAAAGTATTTAAAGGAAAATATAGAAAATCCTTAAACAGAACAATGCAAGCAATTAAGAGTAACAGAGATTGTGCAGGGCAGAGGGACTATCATACAGAGGTAGTACAAACTCTAAATGTAAAATTTAGAACAGATAATCTCTTTCAAACTATATGCAATCATCTTTGATAGCTCTGAGGAATGCTTCCAGGACATCCTTCCCACTAAGGATACCAAAATCCAGGATGTTTGCATATAAGTAACACACATCTTCCTGCATGCTTTAAATCATCTAGAAATGACTATCAAATACAATGTGAATGACATCTTAACAGTCACTACAATGGACTAAGGATTAATGACAGGAGAAAGGGAGAAAACAAAATTTCAATCTAGGGTTGGTTGAATCCAGTTTGTGAAATCCATAAATATGGAAAACCAACTCTATTCCATTCACTTAAATATTTATGATTTCACATACTCCTGTACAACCAATACAAGTAAAAACTATATAAGGATAGAGATTAAAAAATAACTCATAATTTTGTGGGCAGAAACGCTAGCATCTAAAACACTTTATGAGAACTATGATCCACCAAGAATCACCTACTACAGAAATCATAGAAGAAAGCCACTAATTTAAATAACTTATCACTTAATCCTATTTTCCAAACTTTGAAGTATCTCATTTGACCCTCATAATAACTGCACAGTATAAACAGGGTGAGAAGCCATTATTCCTATACAACTCCTACTTTGAGTAGAACCATATTTGAATTAAATCAGCCCCTAGAGTTGCATCCTTCCTAGTGATTCTCCAAGTGGACATGATGTACAGCAGCTATCCATTAATATAAAATAAAACTTCTTTGGCTCTATCATGAGCAATGGATTCAGTAGGTCTAATACAAGAATCTATATTTTTAGCCAGGACATAAAATTATTCTAATACTGGAAAGTCCTGTAAAAGATTATGCTAAGTGAGGTAACCCAGATTCAGAAAGTCAAATGCCACATGTTCTCTCTCATATGTGATCAAATGTTTATACCTGTGAGTTGGAATAAAAGTCAGTAGTAGAGAACAGGATGCTAGAAAGAAGCTATGAGGTAGGGAAGAGAGAGATGGACTAAAGGGGAGAGCATAAAGATGTAATGGGGCAGAAAACTGGGTGGGGGAGGAAATGGTCTAAGGTGAAGGGATGAAGAAGAGAGTATGAGAGGAGGGTTATCAAAAATTTAAGATTTATAAATAAGTCATACAGAAACCTATTTCTTTGCTCCTTAATAATAATTTTATATATATATATATATATATATATATATATATATATATATATATATATATATATACACACACACACCTTTTTTAAGAGAGAGAGTTTAGACAGAAGTATGTTGTGGAGGTGGATAATGTTATGCCCAGAAGCCATAGATTATTATTAGAAAAATTTCCATTCCAGGGGTGAGATACCTTCCAGCGAATTGTTGGTGAGGAGGTAGGGGGCATGATGCCCCTAAAACATTACAGGCTATTACCAAGGCTCTTGTTTGCCCACCAGAATGAGATGGTAAAACCCTACTGCTGAAGACTTCACATGCTTAGGCTGCAGGTCACTGAGATATCAAGCTGGAGCTTACTTCTCCATATTGACTAGCTGTCAGGGTTCTGGAAAGACCTATGCAGTGTGTTGAGGGAGAAAAGTCATCAATGATTTTAACCAGTGCTGGAGCCTGTGAGCTTTATGGCTGACTAGCCAGTCCAAAAGTGCCAACTGGTGCAATAGTGGCATGTCTGTTGTGGAAAACCATACACTGATTGGATTTGAGGTCTGCTTCCTAGGAGGGAATTCCTGCCTAACACTGAAAACTTTAAAAAAAAAAAAAAAAGCCTATGGCTTGGAGAGGTCTTAAACCCTAAGGGTAAAACTACTACTGTTTTCTGGCTAAACAGATATATTATGCCCACAACCTGCCCTCTAAATGCTTATGTTTAAGCACATATACTAATGCTACCCTTACTTTTGATTAGAGAACCTTCTCTTTTCAGATGAGAGTGACCACTGTGGTGACTCAGAACTCACCAAGGTGCTGAGAAGGAACACTGGAATGTCCAACACTGAGTGAGACTTCTGTATCACACATTCAGAGGTCCGACAGCATTGCGGAAGAGCTAGTGGAAAGAATGCAAGAGCCAAAGGAAGGGGAAGAGTGCTTACAATACTGTTTTCCAGACACAAAGTGGCCTTGGTATTCATGACCTCACAGTAGCTGATGATACCTACATAAGACTTACATAATAGGGGGAAAAATAATGACACCAAAATAGAAGACTAATTGGAAAGAAGAACATATTCAGTGGAGGAGGGATTCAGGAAGAGGTAAAAAGAAGGTGATGGGAGGGGATTATGATCATGGTATATCATTTATATTTATAGAAGGTGTCAATAAAAAAGCTTTTAAAAATTCCAATTGAGTTTCAGACAGATGAAAATGAAAACAATCCCAACTGAGTTTTAGAGAGAAAAGAAGATTCAGTCATTATATGGGCAAACTGAGACTCAATCCCAAGCTTCTGTTCTCATTTTCATCATTAACACAAAATTTATTTACAAAGTTCTTTCTTCATCTAACAGGAATTATGTGTGAAGAAATTTTCAGGCTAGAGAGATGGCTTAGAGGCTAAGGCCTGAAAAGCCTAACAACCCAGGCTCAATCTCTAGTACCCACATAAGCCAGGTTCACTATGTGACATATATATCTGGAGTTCATTTGCAGTGGATGGAGGCCCTGGTGTGCCCATTCTCTTCTCTCCCCTCTCCCTCTCCCTCTCTCTCTCTCTCTCTCTCTCTCTCTCTCTCTCTCTCTCTCTCTCTCTCTCTCTCTCTCTCTGTATCTCTCTGCTTGAAAATGAACAAATAAAAAATATTTTTTAAAAAAAATGTTGTATGAAGAGGTACTCCAAGAAAACATGATACCCACCACCAAATCAGAAACTAAGACATAAAAAGAATTGTACCATATTAAACATGGTCACTATATGCAGTATTTCATCTAAGTCATCTATCTATTGTTTCTGCCCCATTTCATGGATTTAAAAATGAGACTTGCAAAGGAATTCAAAGTTATATCATCTAGATAGAACTAAAGTTAGAGCTAAGTTCTTTACAATAGTTATATAATATGGCCAGTATTGCTATCACTGTGTCCTCTAATTCACTGCCTAAGCAATAAATTTTGATATAGTACTCTGCATGATCTCTCATTTGCTCTTAGGTCACCAAGAACTTTGTCCAGTTTTTACTTCATAAAAATCAATCATTTACCTCAGAAGCTTCCTCTCTTATATTATCTTCCCTACCTCCCTGCTACCCACATTATACCTCTGCAATCAATTTTATCTGATCTCAATAGTTTCTCTTGGATGTCATTGTGAAAAATTATCTCTCTTCTCCATATGTAATGACACAGAAAAAGCCCTTAGGTTGTGAATGACTCTTCGAATGATTAACCAACTATTTTGGTATTCTTAAAGAATACTACCAATTGTCGAGTTCTGACGTTTCTTATTTCCTGGCTTCTTTTGAACCTCTGATGTTTTGAACTTCCAGATAGTTCTATCATCATCTAACTGTTAACACTCTGGGTATTTGTTTGAATGTAAAATATTCAACCCCTATACACTCATGTGTTTGAATATTTAATCCCCAGCCGGTGGTATAGGAAGGTTGGGGAATCTTTTATGAGGTGAAGCTTTGCTGGAGGTGTGTCACTGGTGGTGAGAGGGAGAGTCTTGAGGTGTTAGAGCAAAGTGCTCTCGCTCTCTCTCTCTTTCTCACTCCCTCCCTCTCTCCCTTCCTCCCTCCTTCCATCCCTCCCTCCCTCCCCCTGTATCTCTCCCTCCCTCCCCCCATTCCTCCCTCCCTCCCTCTTCTCCTTTTTCCCTGCTGATATGATATGGCATCAGCTGTCTCCTCCTGCTATACGTTTTTTGCCATGATAGACTCTACTCCCTGGAACCAAAATCTTTCCTTCCTTAAGTTGCTTCTGGTAGGGTATGTTGTCCCAGCAAGGAGAAAGGTAACTGATAACACTGTTTTCACAGCAGTTTCCAACTCTACTCCAAAATTATATACACACCATCTCACATACAATCCCTTTCACAGATTTGTTAGACTCATGTTTGTTCCTCAGACACCTTTGCCAACCCAAAATCACTAAATTCTCTTCAACTGAATTACTCTATATATACTATGGTCATTAGCCATATTTAGTTATGAGCCTTAGAAATGTGGCTATTATGAATTGACAGGTAAAACAGAGGCTTGTATTTCAAACAATACAAAAAAAATCTTATCAATAATTTTCATACTTACTATAATCTAAAATATTTTGCTTATATTGCTTTGAGTAAAACACATTATTAATGCCAAATGGATCAAAAACTTCAATGTAACACCTGAAACTCTAAAACTGATAAAGGAAAAAGTAGGGAGTATACAGTAAGATATAGGCATATGTACGAATTTTATAAATAGCTTTTATATAGTATAGGAAACAGTCAATTGAATAAAAAGGAGGCCTACAAAATGGAAGAAAATCTTTGCTCGTTATTCAGTTGATAAAGGATTAATATCTAGAATATACAAAGAACTCTTAAAAGAAAAAAAATAACCCAATCACAAACTCCAGTGCCAGGGATGATATACACCAAATGAATAAATATGAATAGTTTTTGTATAGTATAGGAGGCTACATAGACCCCTAACAATGTAAGCTATTGCCATTGATCCTGGTTGCCCACCAAAACCAGATAGTAAGTCCATACTGTTGAAGACGCCACATATTTCAGTTGCAGAAAATAGAGAAACTAAGCTGGAAGCTTCCGCCCTGCCATCTAGCAAGCTGCTGGGGGAGAAAAGCCATCATCAGTCTACCCAGCTGTGGACCCTGTATTCCACAACTCAGCTGTATTCCACAACTCACCTGCCAGGTAAGATAAGGACAACTGGTGGCATCAATATTATGGGAGCAACCAATCACTATCAGGTTGGATTTGAGGCCCACTGTAGGAAGAATTTCATGCCTGATACTACAAACCTTGCCAAAAGCCTATGGAGAAATATAACTGCAGTTATGCTAAATGGATAGCATGTTAAACTTCCTTCTAAATATCTATACTTGTCCCCTTGGATTAATACTTCTTGAAGCCTTGATCACAGAGGGTTTTTTGTTTGTTTGTTTTGTTTTGTTTTAACCACAATGGCCAGTGGTTAATGCAGAGACACATAGCTAGAAAAAAGGCAACTACTGTGTGCTATGCCTCAAACAGGATATCTAAACCACACCTTCCAAGGCTCAGGGGGCCTTGCAGAAGAGTGGGCAAAAGAATGTATGAGTAGGAGGATGGGAAGGAGGGCTGCAGAGCACAGTTTTCTGGATAGGACATGGCTATTACACTCATGAATTCATAGCTGTGGTGGTCTCCTGCATAAGAATGAGCCTGTCAATACTTCACCATCAATGGGGGAAGGATACACAAGACCCCACAGTCCTAGAGTAACTAATGGCAGCTAATGATTGCTGCAAGAGGGCAGTCAGGTTCATCAGTGCTGGAGGCACTGGTAAATCTGCACCTTTCACCCATGATCATGTGAGCAACACTAATTTAAGTAAACGGGTAAAAAGGGGGTCATGATAGCAAGATGGGGAATAAGAAAGAAAACTGGTATGAATAGGAGAAAGAGGGAGGGAGACAAGAGGGCAATGGGGGAGGACATTTGAAGGAACACATCTGGAAATCAATGTCTCCAAAACAGAATTACAAATTAGGGTTAAATGGGCTACTCAAAGGTCCACAAGCTACTCTACCTACTCTATAAGTATCCCAATCCTGGACTTGGAAAGTAGTCAATGGACCTTTTCTTACCAGCTTCTTTCTAGTGCACTTAAAATGTGCCTCAAAAAAGGTGAGGGAATGGCTATCTCTAAAAAAGAAAAATCTTAGGAATGATAGAAAGACCGGTAGACTGTCTATCACTATTTCTATGCAAAAGCGAGTACATTTAAAATACCAGCAGCTAGAAAATATGTTATGAAGGTGGATATAATTTTCAGAAAGGATGCACATTTATACACCATAAACCTAGTTCAACCGAATAACCAGAGACAAGTAGGTGATTCAAATTCCTACCATGGTCATTTGGCTGCATTCCTATTAAAGAAATAGGTAAAACCAATGCTTCTTTAATTGCATAGGCCAAGAAATGCATCCGTGACAACTTTTCTGGATTTGCAGAAATGGTAATGGTAAATCAAACATCAGAGAAAAAAAAAAAAAAGCATGTGATCTGTTGCCTGGCCAGAAACACTCTGAAAGGAAGAGCTGGGGATATGGCTCAGTGAATAAGGTACTGTGGTTTCTTGCACAAACGCATGAGGACCTGAGTTCGGATCCCTAGTACACACGTAAAAGCCAAGAGTGGTGGCACACTTCTGTAATCCCAGCACTGGGGAGGTGATGACAGGAAAATCTCTGAGTACTGCTGACCGGCTTGTCTGACTGAATCAGTGAGCTGCAGGTTTAGTGAGGGATTCAGTGTCAATATAATAATAAATAAGGTGGAGAATAAATGAAAAGGCACCAACAATGACCTCCACATGAGACCACACACCTCCCAGAGTAATAACGGCAACTAATGGTTGCTGGGAGAAGGGAGTCAGGTTCATCAGTGGTGTTGGCACTGGTAATCTGTCCATTCCATGGTAAATGATCTTCTATCCATGATCATGCAAACAACCCTAATTTAATTCAATGGGTTTTTAAAAAAATAAAAAGGCATGAAAGTAAGAATAGCATTAAAGGGGAAGGAGGGTGTTAATGGCACAGGGAGGAGATGAGAGGGTAAGTGGGGGGAATAAGATCAAAATATATGCATGTATGAAAATGTCAAAAATAGAATAAAAATTTAAATAACACATTATTAAAATTAATTTCCCTTTTTATGATTTTGTTTTTCTAGGTAGGGTCTCACTCTAGCCCAGGCCAACCTGGAACTCACTCTATAGTTCCAGGCTAGTCACAAACTCAGTGATCCTCTTCCATCTGCCTCCTCCAGAGTGCTAGGATTAAAGGCATGGACCACCACACCCAGCTAAAGCTTTTCTTAACGTGGCTACTAAAAGTTCTAAAATTTCATTTTGCGGCTCATACTGTGGCATGCATTACATTTCTTATAAAAGCAATGGTCTAAATACTCTACCATTCCAAGTCTAACTGATCCAATACTCTTATGATAATACATAACCATATTGGGTCTGAGGTCATCTTAGAATAAACACATTGTATCTGCTCAATAAACTCCTCAAAGTTTTATCAATTATTTAACCCAATAAAAATATTCCAAATATTTAATGTTCATTAAAATCCTACTTCACTAAAATACATATATATCAAACCATGAGCTTTATGTTTTCACTGCTAATTCAGAGGAAGAAATTGAAAGTACATGATGTAGTTTGTCTCTGTTAGGTAAAATAAAATTTTTCCTTTCATAAAATATTGATCTATCCATTATGAAAATGTATGATGTATTTTATAATTAAATACATCATATATACATAAATGCTGAGGCACACAGGCTACATGTAATTTCAATAAAACCCTGACCTAAAATGCATACAAATTGGGCTGAAGAGATGGCTCAGAGGTCAAGGCACTTGCCTCCAGTGCCTAAGGTCCCAGGTTGAATTCCCCAGGACCCACATAAGCCAGACCCACAAGGTGGTGGTTCTGGTGCGCTCTCTCTCTCTCTCTCTCTCTCTCTCTCTCTATCTCTCTCTCTGTATCTCTCTCTCTGTATCTCTCTGCTTGAAAATGAATAAATAAAATATTTTTTTAAAAATGCATACAAATTGAATTATTTTCTAATATCCCTTCAATTTTTTAGAATTTGGGTATTAAAGAAAATGATTAGTAACAGGTAAGTGTAAAGTTCATTTAACAATTAATTTAATTAGTACTGACATACTGACTCATATCCAGATGGTGGAAGGGAGGAAGGGAGGGAGGGAGGGAG
>PVHP010043861.1:0-14346 GCA_004024765.1 Zapus hudsonius
ATATATATATATATATATATATATATATATATATATATATATATATATATATATATATATATATACTTCTGTTACTATTAAGTTTGCCTTGTTCTCAGTAGGTTCAAAAATGATATTGTTAACTCTTGTTTCTTAAACCTATATGTACTTCTTCTGGTGCTTTTATTTTTTTTTTAAAACATGTATATACTTTCTAATGCTTTTTTTCTAAAATTCACACCCCAGTACCCTAACAGCAGTTAGGGTTATTTCTTCAGAGGGGGGATTGTGACAGTCAGGTGTGTGTAGGGACCACCCCTCCCCTTCCAGCCCCTCCCATTGAATGGGAGGTGTTTAGTTAGAGCTACAACCTAGGTGCTAAAACTGATTGGTCAAATATAAACCAATCAGCTGTCTCTCTGACGCACCTGGGGAGGACTTAAAACTAGCTTCCCTAGAGGAAGTAGGCCCTTCTTCCCCCACATGGTAATGGAGTAGGACTGCAGACCCAGGCCTCAGTGAGGTAAGGCCTGTACCCCTACCCCAGCTGATGGCTGAGGTAGTGGGGCAGGCTCCAGACCTTTTCTCTCATAAACCTCTCTTTCTCATAAGGGGAGCTTTCTGTTATCTTTTCTTGGGCTGTTTATCTAACTAAATAATATAAGCTCTGTGAACTCTCTGACACGTGTTTTCCCCACACTGGTGGCAGGAAAACTCTGTAACTTCCCACATGATGACTGGGAAATTTCCCCATCCAACGCCCCCTTTCCTAATCTACTAAATTAGAATAAATGTGTAATTAAAATTTAATTCTGTCCCTGTGTACAATTCTTTGGCATTAGAGGACAAGAACTCGGAGTAGGAGGAGGGGGAAGGGAGGATTCCAAAACTCTCTCTCTTTCTCCCCATGTTGCTTACAATTATTAATTATCAGCAACTCGTATCATGATGGCCTTCGGGGACAAGGTGAATAGCTCTCAGGACACCTTGGTACTCCACCTCAAGGCACATATGAGTCTGCCCAGGAGAGAGGAAACCCCATCTGCCCTTGGGCAGCCATTTTAGTCCTCTGATTACAACATGTCTTTTTCTCTCCAGCTCTCCCTTCAGCGCTCCAGCAGCTTCAAGGATTTTGCCAAATCCAAGCCCAGCTCCCCTGTGGTGAGCGAGAAAGAATTTGACTTGGATGAGAATGTGAGTTTAAGACTCCTTTGGGGTGGTTGACTGACTGCAGGCTTCTGGGTGATGAAGTAGACAGGGGGAAGAGGACAGGGGGAGAGATGAGGTAATGATGTCATTGGGGCAAAGCTTCCTTTAACACAAGAGACTCACTGCCCCGCCCCCACCCCACCACAGGCATCACAATTCTGGCCCCAAGCATTCCACTTGCATTATTTCAAGTACAAATTAAGTAGCCAATCAATCACCAATTAACAAGGCTAAGACAGGGTTGGGGCTGATGGAAAGGGGGATGGAGGCCTCTCAAATGTACCTCTCCACCCTCTCTGCAGACTCCCAAAGGCCTCTTAGTACTTCAAGATCTGAACCCAAGCAAAGTCACCAGGATCTCTGGGCTACTTTTTTGTTACCACAGATTCCTGAAGATGATTCAGGTATCCCTACCCAAGAAGATGTTGGGAAGAGTGGGAAAAATCTGGGCAAGAAGTGGAGGGCAGTGATTTCCCGGACAATGAACAGGAAGATGGGCAAGATGATGGTGAAAGCCTTATCAGAGGAGATGGTGAGGACTGGAATCCAGGAGTGAGGTGACGGCTGAGGGAGGGGCAAGGAAGCTGCTCTGGCTGGGGAGGAGGGTGGTGAATATGACCTGGGTACCGCACGCAGGAAGGTCACATGGGAGAGACGGGCACTACCAATCATGGACAGCACACCCTGGACCAAGAAGTCCTAAGGGGCAGGAGGCTGGCTAAGAAATGACTGGGGGCTGGAGAAGGGGAGAAAGCCTGGGCAACAGAAGCTTTCTGCAAAGGTAGATAAGGAGGGGGCAGTCAAAATGAAGATGATATCACCAGAGCCAAATGCCATCTGCCTCAAAGCTTTGCTTGGAACTGTCCCCTGGGATTGGGAAGACAGCTTGGAGGAAAATATATAGAAAAATACAGACGATCCTCAGTTTCCCATGGGGTTACAGCCTGATAAACCTATTGTAAACTGAAAATATCATGTCATAAACCCAATGACTATCCCTAACCAACTTAACACGAGAGCTTAGCAAGCTAGCACATTGATGCCCCTCAGTGCTCTGTGTCTGATGGAGAGTCCCGGCTGCCCAGCATTACCAGAGAAGATCACACTCTCTAGTGCCAGCCTGGGAAAAGGTCCAAATTCCAACTTCAAAGTGTGGTTTCCTGTGAATGCTGTCATTTTTGCAACTGAAAGAAAGTCGAATAGATTGTAAGTTGAATCATGTAAGTCAAAGACTCAATAGAAAATGGAGGTGGCTGGCATATACAAGGCCTTAGGCGCCAAAAAAGCACCTTAAACTTAAATACATTTCTATTGGAGGAAATACATTCTACATAAAAAGTTCTTCCCCCCATTAGCCTTCATAATTCATCACCTCCTCCTGTCTCCAGGGCTGTTACTCTTATTTACATCGATATTGCGTCTATAGCAACTCTAAGTGAAAATAACAGAGCTCTCTCTTCTGATAACCCATCCAATGGTACCTTGATATAGGCCATGGATACCTACAACATAGGAATTGGCAAATAATTGGTCCTTTATTTCCAGAGACCAGCTATTGAACAGCACCCGAGTCCAAGCTTAAGCACTCAATGCCCTTGTGAGCCTTGTTCAGTGATGTAGGCAGGATCAGGACTGTTATTCCCGTTTTTACAAAAGAGGAAATCAGGATTCTGAGAATGAAAAGGCTGGGGTGTAAGAGAAGCCCAAGCTCCGTTCCTCTGCTCTGGGTGTATGTACTACGTGCACCCCAGAGGGGCTGCTCAAGCTTCTGCCACCCTCCCTGCAGGGAGACACACTGGAGGAAGGCTCAGGTTCCCCAACATCTCCAGACCGCAGCCTGGACAGCCCTGGTCCTGAGAAGATGGCTCCAGCCTTTTCTGAGCAGGAGGAGCATGAACTTCCAGTTCTCAGCCGACAGACATCAACAGGTGAGGAGGGAAGGACAGCTAGCTCCCCTCCCGAGTCTGGAGGATAAGGAGCTAGTTAGGGTGGTGCCAGGGGGCTTTCTGTGAGGGGGTTGGAAGAGAAATGAATATTTGGTCAGTCTGCTGGAATTTTCCCAGCCTTCTTTAAATCAACCTGATAGGACCGCTATTGTTATCCCTACTTCACTGATATGGAAACTGAGGCTCTGGGGGTTTAAGTGACTTGCCAGGCAACCCAGTCTTGAACTCATATCTATCATGAAGGAGCTTCTACTTGGTGTCCCAGGCCCTGGGGAGGCCTGCTTAGCAGAGGAAGAGCCTTGTTCCCGCCTTTCCTAGCCCTTCCCAGGGAAGGTACAGGCTACAGGACCCTGGGCTTCTGACATCCCAGACTAAGTGAGGGATGGTGTCTCCAGTTCTGAATAGTCCAGGTTTTGGATTATAGATCTTAGTCTTCTGAGCATATGGCACAATTTAGAACCTTCTAGAACTTTATAGGCTAGACAAGAGGTACCTTGGCTGGAGAAAGAAGCACTGTGTATCCTGCCCTCAGGTCCATCCTTAGACCAATCTTTGCTGGCTCTACAGACACTCCCTGCGACCCCTGAAAGCAACTTAAAATGCCCATCATTCTGCCCTTGTCAAAAAGAGCATGCCTCAGTTTCCATTGGACCTTGTAACAAAACATTGTGTCTTATTAAATAAAGCAAAACAAGGTGTGTATTCCAGGGTGGAAGGAGTAACTGGAATAGGATTGTGGAGACCTGGAGAATCCAATGGACCTAGTGCGGCTAAATATCAGTGAGAGGCCTGGGTGGGTTACTTGGTCCACCTGGCCTCCAATGGCCTCATCTGTTCAGTGGGATCATGGCCCTGTTGGAGCCCAGAGGTCCTCTGAATTTGCCCATTCTTTGGTCTGCGAGCCATTTCTCCTCTGCCTTTCAACTTTTTTCATTATTTGAGTCCTCAGAGTTAAACCTATGCTTTTCCAGGGTGGCCAAAGGCATGGGCCCAAATCACTCAGGCAGTGTGAGCCCCAGTGTGTGTCCTTGGGATTTCTAGGCAGGGGCAACGGTGAGCATTCTCTCTATCACCTGCAGGCAGTGAGCTCTGCAGCCCCAGTCCAGGCTCTGGCAGCTTCGTGGATGAACCACCTGCCCCCCAGTATATGGGGCCTTTCTGTGGGCGAGCTCGAGTCCACACTGACTTCACTCCTAGTCCCTATGACCACGACTCACTGAAACTGCAGGTAAGGTTGCCATCTAGGCTCCTCCAGAGCCTGGCAGGTTGCAACCATTAAGCAAGCTGAACTGGGCCATAGTAGGATAGTGGAAGCAGAAGCCATGGGTCTCCTCCCCTGTACTCCTTTGCTCTCCTTCCCCCACAGAAAGGAGATGTGATCCAGATCATTGAAAAGCCACCTGTGGGCACATGGCTGGGCCTGCTCAATGGCAAGCTGGGCTCCTTCAAGTTCATCTATGTGGATGTGTTGCCCGAGGAGGCTCTGGGGCCTGTCCGTCCCAGCCGCCGACAGAGCAAGGGCAAGAGGCCCAAGCCCAAGACTCTTCATGAGCTGCTAGAACGCATAGGCCTGGAGGTTTGAGCTGGGGCTTGTACTCATGCCAATACAAGGGAGGCATACCTTCCCCTGGGATGGGGGCTAGGCTCAGGGGATGACAGGTATATAGAGGGGAAAGGTTTCAGGCAGGGATGGCTTATAAGCAGCAATGTTGGTGGCCTGCCTCTCTGCCTCCAGGAACACACGTCCACCCTGCTGCTTAATGGCTACCAGACACTGGAAGACTTCAAAGAACTGCAGGAAACACACCTCAATGAGCTGAACATCAAGGACCCACAGCACAGGGTCAAGCTGCTCACGGCTGCAGAGATCCTGCTGGACTATGACAGTGAGTGGCATTAGGAGTGGGGTAAGCTTGTCCTGACCACAATCTGCCTCAGAGCCTCCCTACAGTAGAAAGGGACTTTCTGCACTTGAATTGGGGCCTCCAGAAAAAAAGTGTTTTCCATAGAGGACTGGGGAAATGGGTCATATTGGTGATCAGGCCCAACTCCTTTTTAGATCAAAGGGCAGACTAAGTCCAGAGAAGGTAAGACATTTGCATGAAGCCCAAAGATTATGAGTAGAGTCAGGATTCAAGCCCAGGTTGCCTGATTCTACCTCTGTGCAGGGGAAGTTTGAGCTCTTGAAACTGGAAGCAACTCCCATCTGCTTCTAAGCTCCAAGTGGAGAAAAGAGGAGCTGAGGTGGTGGAGGGATCCAGGGGAACTGACTGCCTACAGGAAATCTACCAGGGTCCCCACTCCCAAGACCAGGCTCCTGAAACTTCTAAATCCCTAACGTAGGACCCAACCCTCCCTATTCTGTCTTCTTCCCTCATCCCTGGCAGCTGGCAGTGAGGAAGCAGAAGAAGGCGCTGAGAGCAGCCAGGAACCAATGGAGCACACAGTGTCGGAACCCAAGTTGGACATCCCTCGTGACTCTGGCTGTTTTGAGGGCTCAGAGAGTGGACGTGATGAGGCAGAGCTGGCAGGTGCTGAGGAACAGCTGCACAGCCTCTCCCTGGCTGGAACACCTTGAGGTAGAAATGGCACAGGTCAAGGCTTCCGTAACGGCTCAGGCTCAGCGGACTAACTGGTGTTTAATCTCGCCCTGCTTCCCCAGTGCAGGTTAGAGCTAAAGTCCCAGCCGGGGCACTATGAGCTCAGCTGGAGCGGACGACGGGATTCCTAAAGGCATATCCCACCTACCTTACCTCCTTCTCCCTCCACCAGTGACTGACAGCACAGCCCCTCCTGGCATTATCCGCTCCCCAGCCACAGCCACAGTAACTAGGGCACTAGGGAGCCTCACCATGGCCCTCACAACCAAAGCCCCCATGATTTCACCCTCATACCACTGTCTCACTGCTTTTGAGGTCATCAAGCCAGTGTTTCAGATGAATCTCAAAAGCTAGCCATTTCAAAGGACCCCAGTTGGACATAGGTGAATTCCTAAAATAAGGCCTAAAGAACATCTCATATACCATCCCCACTATCCTTCTCCTTAACTTTTTAAAGGTTTAGCCACTAAGTCGCTATGAGACTTAAAATTACATACTTACCCTTTTTTGGGCTTACGCCTGGTCAGTTAGAAAGGGCCTCATAAGCTCTGACATTCTGCATCTTTAAATATCTGCTCTCCTGTCACCTGCCACCCAGGATACCAGTGGGTTCATTTCGAGGTTGAGGGGTCTTGGGCTTTCATATGAAATGGCTCCTTCTGCTCAACCATTTCATACCTTCCCCTTCCCATGTGACTGAGCTGAGCTGCAACTTCTTCCAGCTTAGAACAATGCCTATACTTCATACAATGCGTGCCCCACCAGCCCCATGCTCCCCCTCCATCTGTTCTTGGCCTCCAAAAATGAGATTTCCCACAACAGACAGAGGGAAACCAGATGTGGACATGGGTTCAGGCTTGGCTTACTTGTGTGGAGATTCTCCGAAGCAAAGGAAGAGTTTTGTTTGACACTGAAGAGAGTCGACTCCACCCACCCAGTACTGCTCTGCTACAGATTTTATGACCTTGGGCTCGAAAGGGCAGGTAGAGCATCTATTAGTGGGTGCTCCCTGGACCTCAGCAGCAAGCTTGTGTTCTGAATGGCTCAAAGCAGCTATATTTGGTACAGGGCAAACAGTGCCAGCTACATGTAAGACTGCCTGCTTTGTAAGTGGGCACACTTCTAGCCTACTACCAGGAACATTAGTAAAATCTAATTTTGGGGGAAGGAATTGTGTGTAAATATGATGGTGCAGAGAGAAGTTGGTAGTCTTAAATAAAATAGATTTTAATTACTGTGTGTAGTTATGTTTCTTGTAGAGAAAGGGTTGGGCAAGAACCCACAGGTTTTCTTCACCGCTGGTCTCAACAAAAATTTCCTCCACTGTCCTTTTAAGGTCATCTTTCCCCTTCCTAAGGATGCTGAGTGTCCTTGACCCTGCAGATTGACTGCATGACCCCTGGCTCCAAACAGCCCTACTGAAAACAGGACTCAGGAGCCCATGGCCACGGGCCTTGCTGGGGTCTGAAAGGACAAAGAGAGGAGCTATTTCCCTCTTCTTTCTAACAAGAGGCTCAAAGGCCTTCACCTCTGTGAATGGTCTACATTCAGTGGTCATCGAGGGTGCAACATGGAAATAGTCTGGGTCGGAGAGCCTTTTCTCTGAAACCCTCCCCTGGAGTGGGGGAGCAGCAACAGGAGGGAGAGATGCTGGCAGAGTAAGGAAAGGTCGTTCCAGTGCTTCCAGTCTTCGCAGATCTACTCAGCCCACTGCCTAGAGTGACCATGTCAGGAGGCTGTAAGCACGATCCTCATCCAAGAAACAAATTCCCTGAGAGCTGAAAGCCCCAAGGGGACTGAACAATGCCATCATTACTGAGCACTTTCTATACTGTGGTAGGTAACATGGTCATTATCCCAATTACAGAGGAAATGGGCTCCAAGAGGCTGACTAGGATGGCACAGAACAAGAGATCTGCCTAATTCCCAAGCCCATGTTCTTAACCCTTTTGCTTCTCAAAAGACCTTGTCCAGCATGCTTTCCAAAGGCTGCACAAAGAGTCACTGCACGAGTGCACAAAGATGTGCGGACAAAGAAATTCCCAAGAGCTCTTTCTGGAAGAGAGATCAGAAACAACACAAATGGTGAATTAAACAGATAAATGATGGTGTATTCATAGAACACCATGCAGCCTTTAAACACAATGGTATAGAGAGCTGCTTAATGACACAGGGAAATCTTTATGATTTTCTTTAAATTATACATTATATAAAAAGATATAAGCAAAAGGCTAAAGATTTATATGATCTGAAGAGAAACCAGGAGAACCGGGCTGAGTACTAGGATATCCAGGATCCCTTGCCACAAGGACTAATACAGACAGCCCACGGAGGAGGATATACAACTGATCAGGGATGGGGAGGGGGAGAATTGGGGAATTCGGGATAACAACGCATTGTTTGCCCACTAAATAATGTAACTCATTATGGACAATAAATATATATATATTTTAAAAAGATATAAGCATAGTCTGGAACTTGCTGGAAAGGACTGCAATAGCTCAGGAAATAACCCTTAGAATTGACATTCTCACCTGCTCAGAGACAAGCTGATTTCCAAGCCCCCAGGAGGCATTACGCTTCAAGAGTCAATGAAGGGTGCCAGCTCAGAAAAGCTAGAGCAGCCCTGAGCCCAGATTGTAGATGAGAGGTGCTGTCAGAAGAAGGCTAAAGGCCATATTCAAGAAGAGTGGATTCAAGTCCTGCTGTGCAGTTCAAAACGACAGCCACCTTCCCCCATTCCATCCCATCAGAAGTAGCTTGAGGCATCGGCACATGCCAGTTAAACTGTGTCTCCTCTTATCTGCAACTTCAATGTGTTACAACACTACATATGACCACCCCGGACAGGTTGCAATCAGCACCCCAAAGGCCTCGACATATTCTCTGCCCCAGCACCCATGATGCCTACAGCAATGTAGGCTGAAATGCTACTCTGAGGCCTCAGCCCCTGCCTGTCACCTTCTAACTTCTCACTTACCAAACTTCCCATGGAAGCTGAGACTAAACTTGGAGTACAGAGACTAAGACATTGAAATAAAAGCTCAAAAGAGTTCTTTTGTAAGGGGAAAAAGGCACATGGGTCACCATAGTCCGAACAAGGCACAACACCTTCCCCCTCCCAATCCACGAAATTCTGGATGATGTATGAGGTTTCCCAGGTAGGAAAAGAAGTAGCTCTCCCCGTTCTCCTTCACAATAGAACCTACCTTCACTTCTCACACTGGTGGCCACATTACATATTATTCAGCCAACAACACAATCAACTGGGAAGGAACTGCCTCCCCTCTAGCCTCGGCCAAGAGTCCTCCTCCAGGAAGGACCTAAATAAATGGAATTCTATAGTACTTGATATGTAGGCTTCATTTTCCTATAAATTCACAGTGACCAATATAACATTTGTATACGATTACCTCTGGGACCTTCCAGGGATAGCGTCAGAAAGCCAGAAAGGGTCCAGGGCAATGGCCCTCACAAAGGGATAGCCAACTTGACTGTGAGAACTGGCAAAACAACTTCCTGACTTTCTGTGCTAAAGAAACCCTACCAGCAGTTCAATGTAAGTGCAGGGGTCTTGGAGAGAGATTTAAGAGATTTAAGTTTCAAACAAAAACCCAACAACCACCCCCATGTCAACCTGACTATATACAGTCAACCCTCTGTGTACATAAAATAGAGACAGCCCCAATGCTGTTAATATAATATTAAATTCATTGCTGTGTCACAACACACCTAGGAGAGAATGAGGTCGGCAATGCAATTCTGCCTCAAGTTGATCCTAGCACATGGTCAATCAATTGAATATGAAATAAACAAAAGGCTCATTTCATTCAAATGCCATTTGCAACAATTCACACTCTTCACTTGATACCTGCTAGACACAGAGGCAGGTAGTGGGTTACGAGTATGAGTTATTTTAATTATAAAAAGCACATTAAAAGTATGACGGGAGGAAAATGTTTCTTTTCTCTCTAAGCTCTTCAAATATTTCAAGTTAGAAAGGAGCCTCTGAGATCACTGAACCCTACCAGCCCTGACACTCACTTGCTATTTACACTGTGTTGTCATGAACCCCTTGCCACACTGTAATGAAATTCAGAAACAATACAATCTACTCAGAATTCCATGCAATAGGATGGACAGTCATTTTTTCAATTACCATTAATAGATTATTGGTCCCATGGTCCCCTTACCATTCAAGGATACCCAAATCCACAGGTGCTCATATAAAATGGGACATAGTATCAGCATGGAAAGTTAGGCACATCGTCCTATGTGCTTTAAGTCATTTCTAGAATACTTGTAATAACTAATACAATGGAAATCCTATGTGAGTGGTTGTTATGCTGCACTGTTTAGGGAATGACACAAAAAGTCTCTATGTGCTCAGTAGATAGCACTGTACTTTCCATACATTTACAATACCTTCCACCCAAGGTTAGTCGAATTTGTGGATATGGGACTCATGGATATGCAGGGCCAACTGTACTTACTATAAAGAAAAAAAATTAAAAGAGAGTAATTTATATAATAACATATACTTTAATATAGAAATAACTGGTGGGAAAGATTATTCTAAAACATATAATAAAGTACACAATGTCTCCAACTCTCTGTAGCATCACTATTGAATCAAACCGCTATAAACAGACTCATACAGGTAGGTCGTGTTGGCAACATACATCCTCATGAATCGCACTAATGACAGTGACATGAGCAAATTGCACTAAGATTCTGAACAAAATAAAATAGCATCTTTCCCCAATTTATATAAGTGTTACATTCCCACAAATTCAGTGTATATTAACATCATAAAATCATGTTTGTTCATGAAATTAATCAGACCAGGTTTTCCCCACCTACATTTATGTTGTATAGGGCATTTAAAACTTTTATATATGCATATTTATATTTTCTCATCTTCCTTTCATATTTATCTAAAACACACAATCCACCAAGACTTTCTTTGACTTGGGCTTACATCCTTTGAAACTAATGATAACCAGTGTTTTAGCCTTAAAAGCTATTTTTAAAACCTATTGCCTGAGAACAGCAAGAAATTCCTAGAATGTATTCTCAAAAGTGACACAAATGCCTTTGGAATTATTGGGAACATGGTTCTTCTATAATAGCACCAAGACATGAGAACAAATTATTATTTTTTAAAAAGCTGTTTACTGTAATCCCTTGGTGATTTTCCCTAGCCTGGCCCCCAGCTCAGGACTATAAAATGAACTGAGCTAAAGAAAGGAACTAACAGGGCAAGGCCACAGAGAGCAAGAGGGAGGCTAGGTTGCTAGGTTACCATTTGTGCTAATCCAAGTGGTCCCAGAGAGGTACCAGATGCAGGACAGGTCCTTCTCTCTGGCCCACTAAGTTAAGGACCCTCTCAAAGAAAGGGAAGTGGGTCAGGAGGTGGGAGAGGGGCTGATTACTCATACTAGGCACAAGAAAGAGGCAGAGAAGCACAAAGGAACAGACAACCCTGTATTTCTAAAACCATTCAAGTCTCCTTCATTAATTGACTTCCCCCCAAAAGAAAGACTGTAGTGAGAGAGCCATGGTCATTCCAACTCCACCAACAAGCTACAGGCGGAGGGCTGACATCCTGGCAAGAGATGAACCCCCCAGGCTCTCACAAAAGTGCAAAGATAAATATTAAATTGCATTTAGGTTAGAAAATTAGATTTAAAAACAAAATACTTTTCCCCCAACAAGGTAAAGAGATTTGGGCAGTAGGAAATGGGGCCTTAAGGATAACGTCAGGATGGGAAAATGGAATTTAGCTGCTATAGAACCCAACTCCACTTCTGGGAAAGATTGCAAAGGTTAAGTATCGTGATCTCAGGTAGAGATAAGAAGGCCACAGAGCTAAAAGAACATAAATTTTCCCCACCCTCAGAGGTTCTGTATCAGGACCAACCATCCTGGCCTTGGGAAGTGGGGTGAGTGCATAAGGAAGCGTGAGGAATGGAGAGGAAAGAGAGAGGTGGAGTGTCAGCCATTGAAAAAGGTCAAGCAATATAAGGCCTCTTTCACTAGGGAAAAAAATCTTCAATCTCTCCTGTGATCAGAGCTGACAAGGGACAGTCCCAGTTGGTACATGGTATGAATGGGACAGATCTTCAGGCCTTAAATACAGAAGATTTGTACAGGAAGAGAAAGAGGGCAGGGAGTGTGAGGAAGCAGAAATTTAAAAAAATTCATTTTGCACTAGAGTGTTCTCTTTCTGACTGACCTTAGAGATAGCAGGACAGTAGCTGAGGTAAGTTGAGGAAGGAAAGAAGCCCCTCCTGGCCCAGGAGAGAAGATGCACTGAGGACTGACTGAAGGGGGCAGGAGGGAAAATCCCAGAAAAGACATTTTGATTGAAAAAAAAAAAACCCTCACAATTTCCTCACTGTCTAGGATTGCCTTTACTTTGAACTAACTGCAAGAAACAAAGTGAGAGAGCCAGAAAAGGAATGGGAAAGGAGCAGGCAGGTAGGAGAGGGGTCTGAGTCGATCTCTCTCCCAGTGGTTCTCTCTCCCTTGGGAATGCTCAACTCAAATCCTGCAGCAAGCAAAACAGAAAGAAAATCTGGGATCAACCAAAAATCACTAACTGGGAAGTGTGAGAGAGAGGAACTGGTCAGGAGTCTAGTCTTGATTACATTATTTCCAAGGGGAGGCTCTGCGGAGACTGCTTTAATACCCCTGTCCATCTGTTTCAAAGGAATATCTTAATAAAGAACTTGTCCTTAAGGAAATACAATCCCTCGACCCTCCCGATCTTGTTCACACTTGTTCACACTGTAAGCTTAGAAGGCTTTTCTTTATAATCCACAATAAGAAAAACTTCAACCCAGAATGTCAGATAGATCAAGAGACAGTTTGAATTTGAGAGGCATCTCTTGAACCCAAGGTCCCCTGGAAAATGGAACATGGGTAGTGACAGGCAACCCTTTCCACCTTCATCCCCCACCCAACACGCAGACGCATCCCCGACCCCACAGAGAGGGGGAAGAAGGAGGCAGGCAGTTTGCATTAGACACAGTTTAATTGCCTTCAAATAGATTAAAAGTTCTGGTTCACACACCGTCCCCCATCCCGTAAGTCATCCAGACAGGACCCTGGCTTAGAAAGAGAAAAACACAGGTGCTCTAGGAAATATAGCCACATATAATACATAAATCTTCTTCCCTGAAATAGTACAGGTCCTGAGCAGATCTGCCTGGGGGTCAGAGCCCACCCCCAGGGGAAAGTGGCTCTGGGACTCTGCCGGTGGAAGTGCTGGAAGAGTGGGGCTTGCAGGAAGGCCCCGGTGTGGTCACCATTACCCGAGGTGGGCCGAGGCCTCAGAGTGGGATACCCGGGAGGGAAGAAGCAGTGCTGGGCTTTCCCTCACTTAGCCTAGGCTTAAAGGAAGTACTGGTTAACCTTTTTTTCTTTTCTTTTTTTTTTCTTTTCTCTTTTTTTTTTTTGGTGGGACGGGGGAGACATAGAGGGAGAGGAGAGGTGAGCCTCTCTGTGCCTTGGTTTCCCTATTTGTGCAGTCAGGTCCTCTGAGGACCTCACACAAGGAGTCTGAGGGAGTAGTGTTTAAGTGAGCACTGAGGCCTTCTCTGAGGAAAAGGAACCACCAAAGTGCAGACTTTTATTACTGCCATCCCTGCTCCTAACGGGAGCAGGAGTCAAAGGAAGAAAATGAAAATGAGCTCATGAGAAAGGAGGGGAAATGAGACAGAGAGTGTGGCAGGCTATGTGGTTGGCATCTCATCAATGCTTATTGAGAATAGCACAGGCATTGAAAACTTTCTGGAGAATCTACGAGAAATGTAAATTACCTCTACTATGGCTACTTACATGTATCTACTAAGGAAAGGGAGGGACTTGGATGGAAGAGTGGACAAGGGAGAAAGGAGAAACTACACAAATACATACAAGTGGAAGGTACCTGCCCTATTCCGAAAAGGATTGGCTGGCATTGCTGGCACTTTGTAGCCAAAGGAATCCTCCAACCTTACTCTCTAATATTCTTCCCTTCTGAAGACATCAGTTAGGATTCCCCGGCCAGAGGTCTATAGACTCTGGACTTGGGACATGCAGCAGCTGAAAAGGACTTGAGCCCAAGAATAGGACCAGTAACCCTCAGCAGGAGAACTGGGATCTGAAGGAAAAGCGCCGAGTCCAAGGAGACGATGTGGCTGAAACCATAGGAAACCAGTACCACATCCCAAGAGACCCACTTGTCCAGTTGTTACAGGTGACTGACATCTTCTGTCACTGCCTTGAGTCCAGATTTTTTTTTAAAAAGCTTGCAGCAAGAAAATGCCAGTGTGCAATTGGGTGAGTAAAAAGGAAACATATAGTAACTAAGGGACAGTTTATTTGCTCTCTGTCTCAGGTTTATCTTCTCCCCTGCAATCTCTCATAGCCCTAATTAAACACAAACAAAAGTTTCTTCCATAGATAAACTACTTGTCAGCTTCAGCTCCCCCCCCCCGTGGTGGCTCTGGGGGCTCAGGAGGTGGCATTCCTTCTGGAGTGCTGGTGGCCTCCGACATCTCAGAGTTCACATGTTCTGTTGGGGCCTGAGGGGGGAAAAAGATATCAGATTCAACACAAATCTC
>PVHP010043862.1:0-14324 GCA_004024765.1 Zapus hudsonius
AATCAAACCTGGGTTGTTAAGTTTTGCAGGCAAGTGCCTTAACTAACCACTGAGCAATCTCTCTAGCCCCATTACTTCATATGTCTTAAAAGACGTTAGTTTTAATTTGTAAAGTGGTAATTAAAATACTTTTGTACATGGCTAAAATTATTCTGAGTTTAATCATAGTAGGTATAGCTATTTTGAGCATAAATTAGGAAACACAATAGATTTGTACTAACGTGCTATTGTTGTTATAGTTTAATACCTATGCCTTACAAATATGGCTTATATTTAGGGATGGAATTCCAAGACAAGGTGATGCCACAGGTTTAGCTTCTGGTGAAGGCTTTTTGGCTATATCCCAAGCTGGCTAATTGTACCATGATGGGAATGCATGAGAGAGTAAATAAGCAGTTACCTGATGAAACAAGTCTGAGATATTCTGGATCCACGCTTGATCATTATATAACAATCCTTTCTGATGGGAATTAACTCAATTCCTAATACCTTCCACAATGTCCCACCTCTTGAAGGTTATATGACCTCACACCATTACGTCTCACGAATCTTTGATGAACACAATCAAGTCATAGCAGATGTGTACATGAAGCATATTTGGATTTCCTTAAACCAATAATTGTACCAATTTGGGGTATGAAACTGTGGATCATATATTCTTTCAATTCTCTTGCAATATTTAAGAATCGGCTGAGCAATGTGAGTGTGTGCTAGAAGAGATGAAAAGCAAGCAGCTCAGAGGGTAATATTCTGATATAGAAATGCTTTCTTCGTTTCTTTGTTTATTCAGCAAATATTTGTACATTTTCTCTCCTCTGTTATTTTTCCGAGTCTAGAATGAAAACATAATATATGACCCTTGTTTAGGGTAAACCTACACTCTTTGTAGGAATATTATATTCTCTATTTATCATGGGACTTGGTGGCCACAGGAGTAACATACAAAACAGAGTGTATTAAATAGGAAACCTAGCATATCTATTTGTGAGACATAGAAGGGTACTCTGTCTGCTATGAAAGTTCTCACAGATATGAAACAATGTATTCTTATATTCCTTGTGCTTGATGCTGGCAGCCATTATGGTACAAAGAATACAGGAGAGAAACACTGTGATACAAGGAAAAACAGGGAGAAAGCATTTCTGCAACTCACAAATAACCTTGGAAATAGTAAAGAGCTTGTGTTATCAAAAACATGAAATGTTACCGTCAACAAAAATACCAAAAGCTAAAATGTATTTTGCCTTATTTCCTCAAATTTAATCATGCAGTTATGCTATTATTTATTTTGTAATGTTATTTATTTATGTGAGATAGGAGAGAGACAGAAAGATAGAGACAGAGAGAGGGGGAGAGAGAGAGAGGGAGAGAGAGAGAAACAGCAAGCATGGATGCTCAGGGCCTTCTACCACTGCAAATAAACTCCAAACATATGTAACACTTTCTGCATCTGGCTATGTGGTCACAGGGGAATTGAACCTAGGACATCAGACTTCACAAGCAAGTGCCTTTAGCCACTGAGCCATCACTCCAGCACAAGTTATACTATTATTTTCATGGTGATGTTTTTAAATTACTGTAGAGAATTTATTTAGTTTAACATGTCATGTTATAACAAAGAAAATACACACCAAAAGAAATTTGACAGGAGCCACATGGCACACTAGACAAGAAGTCCCGCACTGGGGGCTCGACCTCTCTCTGCAAGAGGGAAACTGCAGGACTTGCTACTCTTTGGCAAAACTAAAGAAGATGCAAGTTCTCTGGTGGCCTTGCTCTTTTAGCTGGGGCTGCCTCTCTGGATCACCTTCCCAAGGCACTGCTGAGCTTCCATTGCCCACACAGATGAGCCTCACAGAAGACAGGCTCTCCAGGGCATCATTCCACACCAAGGCTCTATGCTCAGATCTGCTTCTCCATACTATGAGGCATTAACTTGGTAAACTGACCCTCAACCCTTCTCAGAGGAACTGAATTTGGCACAAAAAGCCTTGATGCTCTACACAGCGGTGAGTGATGAGTTTTAAGACTCTCTAGAGAGAAAAATACTCATAATAATTTCTGTGACCCAGGTTGGACCTATATCTGAGTTCAGAGAGGGAAAGATGGATGGACAGTTGAGCGACTGCTCACGTGTGCTAACATTTTGAGGTTCAAAGGAACAGGAAGCAAGTTGCTATCAGCATTACCCCAGCAAGCCAGGTCCTCAGGAGGACCCTAAAGAAAATGACAGTTTTCAAGAGAGGACTGGGTGGAACCAAGAAGCTTTGAACAGCAATGGTTTATCAGAGAATCACGGAGCAGCTAACATCCATATCCCTCCTGTGTGCAGTCTCTGCTGCCTTCTGTGGTGATGGTGCCTCTCATGATTGCAGATGGGCTATTACTATGGTGATTCAGAGTATGAATAGTGAGTTGGTCCCATGAATCTGCACTCTTTTAGTAAGATTCTCAGAAGCAAAACTGACAAGCAGTTTACTTATATGGGAACTATAAAGAAAAGTTCCACCAAGATGATAAACAACCAAATGAGTACAGTCTTCGCTCTGTGGCTGTGTATTCTCCAGGAGTGCATGAACAGAAAATCACAGTTCCCCCAGGTGAGAGTAGAAAGAATATCAGAAACTGCAATACAGTAAGATGGGAAATTTTTGCAGTTCTCAAATTGCACGACTTGGACAATATCACCAATGTAATTTGTTAGCATAACATCTTGACTTGTATCACACCATATGTCATTGTTCAAGTTATAGGCACCATGATGCTGTATTAGTGTGAGGACATTCCACAGGGACTCACAAGTTACAGAAACCGTGACAGTGTATTAGTGTGATGGCACTTCACAGAGACACATAAGTTATAGACAACATGATGGTGTGTTACTTCGAGGACTTTCCACAGAGACAGACAAGTGATAGAAACAGAGATGTTGTGTTAGTGTGAGGACATTCCACAGGATCAGGCTCATAAGGCTAATGAATTTAGTGAAATATAATGGATTAAGACACACTAGAACTTCAAATAAATCAAGAAACTGGCTCTGTCATAATTGGCTGCAGTCAGAAAAAAATTAGATAAGATCTCAACAATAAAGCAGACTTAAAACTCACCCACCATGACTCAGGGAACTGAGTGGAAGAGGGGGCAAAAGACTGTATGGGCCATGGTGGGGGAGAATATCCAGAGACATAGCCCCCCTCAGCAACAATGCACAAATGTGGAAGAACAAAAGGAAAAACTGGCAACCTCAGCTGCAGTTCATCCTAAACTATGGAAAGACCTAGTATGTGCACCAAGGAAGTACCCCAGTGGGTAGGGGACAGAGTGGAGGGAAACAGTGACACCTTCACAAGATGTGCTCATACCATGTATATAGTTACTCATAATAAAGATACTAATTAGAAAAAAATCAGAAAACTACTTTAGTTATTACTTAAATATATATTGAATTTAGCCTTTGCTTGAATGTATTCTTTAGATTTTAACAACTTAAATGTTATTTACAATATTTAGTGTGATTTTGAAATTTCCTATTTGCATGCTTTAGATGAAGTAAATTTATATATATCTTATAAACAAGACAGTCAGATTTCATAGATTCTATAGTAGCTCGAATCATCTAAGTGAAAAGTATCCTCAAAACAGTGTGGATAATGTAGTTCATTATTTATATATGTGAATATGTTTGTCCATTCCAGAAATATATATTATATCAAAATAACAAAACCTTTACTAATTTTAGGCTGTGATTAGGATTTTTAAATGTATAATAATTTCTAAAATGTAAACCCATAGTGTTATGATCTGCTTAGCAATAATATATTTTGTAGCACACAGAAAAGGGAAAGCCACGCTCATTACTTTTATATGGTTTCTGATCACAAGATCATGGATGGTGAAGTCATTCCTGTTCAAGCAATCAGAGCACAGTAAGAACTACATGCAGCATGCTGCCTGTGTGCTGATGTTACAGCAGAACACCTGAGGTCGAATAGTTTATAAAGAAATAAGGTTTATTTGGGTCCATATTTCTGTAGACTGGGGCCTCGTGAGAAAAGGCTTTGTTGCAAACACATTTCTATTAGAAAGTCGCCAATCTTTCTGGTACATTATTTCTTTTTTTAATATTTTATTTATTCATTTTCAAGCAGAGAGAGAGAGAGAGAGAGAGAGAGAGAGAGAGAGAGAGAGAGAGAGAGAGAGAGAGAGAAAACACCAGGGCCACTACCTTGTGGGTCTGGCATATGTGGGTACTGGGGAATTGATCCTGGGGCCTTAGGCACTGAAGGCAAGTGCCTTAGCCTCTGAGCCATCTCTCAAGCCCCTGGTACATTATTTCTTAAAGATCCTTCCTCACAGCATCATTCCAAAGGCAATCAATTTCAACACAAGTTAGATGACAAAATGTCTTCAAACACTAGCAAATGCTTTGTTGGGGAAAGGGAAAACTGATTCTACCACTACTAATTAGAGAGCCTCTCTGATGCATCCTTCCTTCATCATCACAGCCCAATTATCTCATTTATTTTAGGGTACTATAGTCTTCAAACACATATGTATGTGACAAACCATTAATATAAAAATGTGTCAATAATCCATTGGCATTAATCTGACTGGTGGACATACAAACATTTTACAAGGACACCATGCTGTGTAAGAGACAGGGAACCAACTCAGAGAACACTTCACAATATTTCTTTAAGGCAAGGCTAAAAGAGTAATCAGAGAAAAAAGTGCAAGATAGATAAGGGCACTTGAACAGAATCATGCACACAAATCATAAATCAAGATTGCACACTATTCTCTTATTTTTCCAATTAAACAGAAGGGAAGGAAACATCTCACATTGGGGCACCAGCGTGAGTACTGAAAGCACAGTGTTATGCTAGCTCAGAATCCAGCTGCCTGAGCTATAAAGCCATGAGGCTGATTCGCTCCCAATTCAGCTTACATGTTCTTTAGATAGATTTGAATAAAGGAAAAGAATGCAACATGTTGCAGTTGAGTCACTGCCTGTGCAAGAATTGCTCTTGCTGCAAGATGGGAATGGGGGAACTCACCTAAATGCCAGGCTCAAAGCTTTTCCTTCATTCCCGGACCTTGTCTCATAATTACTGAGCTGCAAAGGCAAATAGAGCAGACAATGGTGCCACAGAGGGAACAGCCAAAATCATGAAACCTCAGTACCAGCAGACTTTCCTCTTTGTGGGCTATATTCTATTTTTTTCCCTCTTTTTACAGCAAAAAGAATGAAAATGTTAAAATGCAATGTCACTGAAAAGGTTACAATTCTAAGGTGGTGAAAAATCATAATCTTATGTGTTTCTAATTAAATAAAATAATAAATGAAGTAAATTTGCAAACATGTCATAAAGACTAAAATAAACACAAAAGGAAACCATATGAAATAAAGGTAATGTAAAAAGCAAAAGTATTTTCCAAATTAAGTAATGAAAATTTAAAATGAAAACTGGAAGTGAATCTTTGAAAATAAGACATAATATGTGTAATTCTCATCAGAAGGATTAACAGTATGTAAAGCACTATACAAGGAAGGAAATATAACCAAATGTGCAGAAAGCATTTATATTTAAGAAATTATTAGGCAATTAAAGTTTATAACCGACCCTCTTGTAGGAAATGAGCTTAGTTATATAAACAGCAAAGAGAACAAAACCCAATTAGACCATTGACCATGGAAGCGCATTTGCAGTCCAATTGTGTCACATACAATGTTTAACAGGCAGATATACTAGTAAAAGTGCTGACCAA
Source organism: Zapus hudsonius (assembly GCA_004024765.1). Classification (NCBI taxonomy): domain Eukaryota; kingdom Metazoa; phylum Chordata; class Mammalia; order Rodentia; family Dipodidae; genus Zapus; species Zapus hudsonius. The sequence goes on from PVHP010043862.1 coordinate 5,773, forward strand.
TCCCTTTTATAAACACACAAGCAAAAATAATAAATGTAATCCTGTCATGTTGTTCCAAGTTTGCATTAAAGATTTTTGCAGCAAAGCTAGTCAAATGGTTAGTGTAGCCCATGCTGGACTAGTGCTTGTCTAGGGATGAGAACACAGAGGCAGGGGTTTGGACCTTTTTTCTGACCTGGGAGCAGATGGAGCTTAATTCCGGGCCACTTCTCTGTTGGAAAATAATGCCATGAGCAACTGGGTCAGTGCTTTTCCTCTTGATAGCTTGGTTGGCTAAACTCTCAACTGTGATTGAAGAACATTTTAAACCCTAGTAAATCTACCATGTTTTTGATTGACTAGAACCAGATCATAGCTCTCTGATTTAATAATTGACAGCATAAACATAACTCTCCTTCAAAATATCACCACAGCTAGATGAGACATGATGTTTGGAGAATGAATTAAAGAATGAAATGAGGGTTTCTTAGCACAGAAAATAAGCACATTCTATGCTCAGTGGAGAGAGTTTTATTTGTATTAGTGCTGTCTGAATCCTGGAGCCAGCTATTCTTTCTCTGAACTTTTGTCAGTCTTTGCCTGAAAAATATCTCCCCAAAGTATAATGTAAAACTATCACAGAGAGCTTGAAAGATGGCTTATTGAATGAATTACTTGCTGGCAACCTGAGTTTGGACCTCCAGCACCTACAAAAAGGCTAAGTGGGTGTGGGGGCTTGCCTTTAACACCAGCATTTGGGAGACAGATGTAGGGGAACCCTGGAACAAGCTAGGCTAGCCACACCATCAAGCTGTGGTAGTAGTGAGAGACATTGTCTCAGTAAGTAAGATGGGGGGAGATCAAAGAAGACACCAATATCAACTTCTCGCCTGCACACACATGTGCACCCATACACACGCATTTATACCACACATGCCAAGCATTATCACATAAAAATGATCTCCAAATAGTTCTTCATGAAGTTCATGGAGAGAAGAGGAAAACACAGGAACAATTGTGTGCTATGTATGAACTACTTGAGATTTTCTTGGAAATTCCCAAGGAATCAAGATTTTTCATCTCTATTAAGATATTTTCTGGGACCACACTTCAGTTATCTTGTTGGTCTTCACATTTAAATTCAGTAACCCTACTCCATGTTGCTCTTCCCTGTTGTTTAAGAATATTTACCGTGGGGTATAGACAGGTATAAAGACCTTCAAGAAGTATTTCTGTGGACAACCTGCATGTGGAAAAGATGATTTTTTTTCTGATTTTCTTAAGTTCCATGTCCATTCTTTAGTGTGGTTGCAAATCAGCCTTAAAGAAAAAGCGGGAGACTTTAAGGCCCTACGATTACTTAGAATCTTTTCTAAATTCCAGAATACTTCAGATAGAAGCCAGAACTGTCCTTCTTAAAAATGTTAGTCAAAATATGCATTTGACATGCTTATTCATGGGCACATGAAATGGGTCATTGATGGATTGCTATGGGTGATCTCATGTGTTCCTGTACACCTCATTGCCATCGGCTCCTGTGTACACCTGAATAGATAGAGTGCAAGTCATGCTGAGAAGTGGGTGAGATCTTCTCAGCAATGACTCAGTAAGTGGCTCTTTGCCTCTCAGCCAGGTTTCAACCTTTCTACAACTTTCTATAAAAAAGGAAGCATGAATTCTTCCTAGATAATACACAATGGATGCATTCTCTTACTTTTTTTTATTGGTTCTCCTCCTTTTGGCCCCAAATTTTTATTTCATCACTTATTTCCATTTTAGTGGATGGAAATTTTCTTTAAAACTCTATCTGTACATTTAAAGTTCCCAAGGTTGGAGACTCTTTAAGTAAATGCTTCACAGAGATTTAAAGATAATATGCAACTTATGAAGTCACACAAACATGCCTTGAAGAAGAAATGCAGTGGAAGCCTGTCTTAAATATCTACCATTTATCTAGAGAAATAATAACAAAATAGTTTCATGTGACACTGTAGATGAAAAGAGATCAAAAGTGAGACCTAGAACAGAACTGTGGAAGTCAAAGATACATAAGTTCTACTTACAGGTTCAGTTGTGAGTTTCTAGTGATACAGGATTTGGTGTCATGGAGCGATTAAATTCCATAAAGATTCAGGAGATTTCAGGAACCATGGATCCCAACTTTTGGATCCTAATCTGAGTTAGGAAAGAATGTAAAATAAAATAAAAATGAACTTGAGAAGGGTCAGTTATGAGGTTTATATTAAGGAGACTAAGGATTCAGAGGGAAGGAGAGCAAAAAGCCTAAGCCAAGAAGAGGTTCTCTGCCTGAACCAGGCTGGGAATTGGGTGAGATGGAGAAAAATCTCCCTCATAGAGAAATGTCTGAGAACACCTAAATACACATGTGGAAAGCAAAACATAACAGCAAAAGTCATAGGATCTCCCTCACATGGGGCTGAGGGAGGACTAAAACATACTAAAGGACCCTGAGCCTTAAGAGAAGTCATACATGTAGCACAGCAGTAGAGCACCCCTTCCCAAACACATATAAAAAGCAAGGAGTAAAATGTACTGACAAAACAATTCTTCCCTTTTCCCATTAAGACATGGAAGGCGGAGGGCTTACCAAAGCAAGGAGCTGGTTAGTCAGGCACAAGAAGAACCCAGCTGAGTACTAGGCTATCCATGGTCCCCTACCACAAAGACTGATACAGACGGCCCACAGTGGAGGATATCAAGCTGACTGGGGTTGGGGAAGGGGGGCAATGAGGAATTGGGGATAACAACTCATTGTTGGCCCACTAAATAAATAACTCATTATGGACAATAAAAAAAGGCACAAGACTGGGCCAATAGAATTTTACACATGTGGTTAGGCTACTTTACATGGATCAAACAGACTCAGGTGTGTAAGGGTGAATCCTGATTGGTTGGTGGACTCTAGAGGCTGTATCAGGAGGGGACAGATCACTTGTCTGATGGTCTGGGGAAACTTGAAGTAGAAATATGAAATACTACTGAATTGTTGCTTTCAGCTAACGTGAATGAGACTGGATCAGGCATGGGCTGTAGTCTGGCCAGTATTGGCATGGGGACATCTGTTCAGGCCTCTGTCCCTGGCTGATGGCCTGTAAGAATCTATATTGCTCCTATTCTCCTTCATTTTCATCTTTTAAGAAGAAACTCTAACTGTTTGGGAAATAAGTTATGGGCCTCTCTCATTTCTTAAGCTGAATGGGGGTCACTGAGTGTAGCAGTTAGAGTCTCACCCAGAGGGGTGCTGACTAGAAACCCAAGAAAAAGACTCATGAGTCAGCCTGATTTCTCACCACCATCTGTATGAAGTAGGTCTTTTACTTTGGTCCATTCTTTTAAATGTAGGATAACATTTATAAAAGATAAACAATTAAGAAAAGCATTAAGATTGTCACCAAGATAGTATAAGAGGAACTTGCCTTGTTGGAAAAAGGAAAAAGACAATATAAGATAATATAAGACAAGCCTTAAGCATATGGCCCAGAAAAATGAATATCAATATTTATCATCAAACATGGAATTCTGTTAGCCAGAATCTTTGTTCCATTACAATACTCCATAGATATTCTCACTTGCTGGATGTTTAAGACCATGCACACAGTCAAAAATTAACCATGCATTGTACTTTCTGAAGGTCAGTTATGTAGGAGTGACCTGTGAGGAGCTCCATGATGACCAGTATTTTATTTTCTGCTAGGGAAGTCCAGGCTGTGCTTTGAAATCATTCCTATAATGCTTACCTTTGTCAGACTGTACACTGTTTTGAAGTTCCATTTATGTGTCCCTGTGTCCTCTCTAATCCAGAAGACAGGTGTATTACCAGAGTTGTAGAACATGCTAGAAGTGTCCCATCATCTCCTGTGGCATTTGGACCTGAGAGCAAGAAACAAAACATTAGTTGTCCTTTTAAATCTAGTGTCTCTGATTGCTCTTATCTTCCACATAAGGTTACAAGCACTTTGAAGGACAGTCACACCAGTCTTGAAGATGAATGTGGAAAGCAATGTAAAAATAGATATAGATCTAGTTAAAGAATAGCACAAGGGCTCAATCCTTTTGTCTACCATTCAAGTTTAGTTGCCTGGTGACATTGTAGGCCATATCTGGACTATAGATAGCAGCCATGCATTTTCGTTTAAATATCTGACAGCTGTACATACAGACAGAACTAGTTCAGGAAAGAATTTTCTTATTAACAAGTCTAAATCAGTTAATTTGATCTAGCAATTTACTGTCAAGAAAACATAATTAATACTACATAAAGTCTTATCATCTGTGTTTGAAAATATCTTTGGTTATTCAGTATACCTGTGTGGGTACCAATTACCCAGGGAAGGCTGGAAGCAGAACAGTATATCTCAAGACTATTTCTCTCAGATGGGGACCATTCTTTGAGTATGAGGCTCTATCCTGGAGTATAGGATATATCGTAGAGTTAATTTACTTATAAGCAATGAACTTGAATTATCAGAAGTGAAATAATTACATAAGTCAAACCTTGCTTTAAACCAGTTGACATAGTTTAGCAAAAAAAAGTAATGTAGAACTTGTCCATTGATGAATTAATACAGTATGATTTTAATATAGCCCTTGACAAATCTGCTTTGAAAGAGAAAACACAGCTGGACAAAGGATGCTCTTGCTTAATTTTGAAAGAGAAATACATAGCAATTAAGTTGATATTAATTAGAGACACTGATTAACATAAAGCAATTATATGTTTTATCTATGACAGTTAAACTAGATGAAACTTAAAGATATACCACTATTATTTGTACACAAGAGGTTCAAGTGTCTCTTTTCACATCTTCAGGCATAGTGACATAACTTTATAATCTGAATGACATAAAAACCTTTTAAAATAGGATTACCTGTTCTAGTCTCGTATAAAGCCTAGGCAAAACTAGTAGCTGACTTTTGTACTTTAAATAGTTTGTCACCTGAAGACAAACCAGTTTACCTCTTTTATCCTTCTATCTACCAAAAATCGTATACCCTCTCAAGGAATAACAAAAGTTCAGTGACCTTAAAAGCAGCTTTGAAAGACAGAAGAGAAAATGTATATTTATATTACTCTTGCACTGTCTGTTTCCCTATTTCCTTGTTATTGTGTCTGATGGATAGTCTGACATACATGAAGGTATTAGGAAGCATATGCATTTAAATATGCTTGGATCCAAGAGAGGGGAGCACTGCATCCTGAACTCACTATAAGCTTGCAACATCTTTAAATAGTACAGGACAATCTACTAATTATAATCAATAGCAAGAAAAAGTCAGAACAATGAACCAAGCATCTTAGCATATTAACCTTGTAACTGCAGTCTTAAAGAGAAAGGCATTGACTAGGAGAGATAGTAAATGGTTAGTCTTTTATAATTTATAGGTCACTCAAGCAGTAGTGCAAGCAAAAATTGGGTGATTTTTCTAGGCTTTGGACATCAAAGGAATTCCAATCCCACAAAATGGGCATGGCATCCTATATGTGTCTGGCACCTACAGTGAGGAAGGTAATAAGACATCTCATGATCCCTGCCTTCCAGGCAGCTGACATTCCTAAAAACTATCAGAGACTGGAGGAGTGGGGACAGGGATTATCTAGGCTTACTGATGCTTTGCTCTCTCTCAACCCTGTCACGAGTTCCCCTTTGTTTTGCTCTTACCAAGGGGATATAAAAAATAAATAAGAACTTCACCTGTGTTTGTGAAACACCAAGGCAACAGAGTCTTGCCCAAACACAGTGACAGGGTCTTGTCTGTTGTAATCTGCTTGGACCTGTCTAGAAAGAAGCTGAATATACATGATTTGTCATTAAGTCTGTATCCTTACATGGAATAAGTATGCTGTTTAGGAGTGGTAGGAATCAGACATGGAGTCTGTGTTTGCAGCTTAGTGACACATCAAGATTATGTCTTATGTGGTCTCCGTGTAGCCTGAAAGTCATTGTCCTTTAGCACCTTGTAGAATTAACAGACTTTAGGTTGTTTTGGTCTTTTTGCATTTTTGAATTTATGTATCTAACACTAGGATAAGCATGAGGAATGCCTAGCAAGGATAGTTGGAAATAAATAGCATGTGTAAATAACATGGTTTGTTTTTCTGCATGCTTTAGACCAATCCCTATTCTAGTTACCAGTACATACATACTTCAGTATTTTCAATTATATTTCTATCTTCTCTGTCTCTCTGTCTCTCTGTCTCTCTGTCTCTCTGTCTCTCTCTCTCTCTCTCTCACACACACACACACACACACACAAACACTGGAAATCGAATCTAGGCCTCCATGAAGACTAGACAACTGCACTATAACTACACTATATTTCTACAGTCTGTATATTTCATGTTATTATTTTTAAAAATATTATTTTGAAACAGAATCTTGCTAAGTTTCCCAAGGTGGTCTTGAACTTCTTCTGTATTCCAGGCAGGTTTTGAACTTGTAATTCTCCTGTTTCGGTCTTTGGAACAGCCAGGAGTATAAGCCCTTACTACAAGGCCTGGCAAATTGTATTCTTCAAAAATGATAGTAAATACTCCTATACAACTCTGCCATGATTAAATTGTTTCTGTAATTCGGCTTACATTTCTTGCCAGACTAATGGTCCTTAAACTGTTAAACTGTTTTTAATGTCATTGACAATTCCTCTGACCCTAAAAAGGTGTTCTATTAAACAGATGATTAAATTTAAATATTGTCATCCTGCATTTAATGCCTTTTACACAACTCTGTCTTATGCCAAAATATCCATTGCTTTTCAAGGCAAATTGATTTGAGCAATGTTAAAAAGATGTGCAGGAATGGAATAAGGGTCTCACCTGTGAAAAAGTTCTTGTGCACTCCAAAGTGGCCTTGGAGCAAGTTGAACTGAAGGTGGTCTCTGAGGCTGTGACCATTCTTACTGTTGGCATAGGGAAAGAAATGCCTCAGGCAGGAGCAGGGAGCTGTTTTCTCCACTGGCTACAAAGGAGGATTCAGGAGAGGAGGGTAGAGCAGTCACTGTTAATCCTGAACCTGGCAAATACCTGCAAGCATGCCCTTGCTTAAAACATAATTGTAAGGATCATCAAACACTGCATGGCCTTATTGGTTTCAGGAAATGGTATTCTTTTTTTTTGTTTGTTTGTTTTTTGTTTTTCGAGATAGGGACTCGCTCTAGTCCAGGCTGACCTGGAATTCACTATGTAGTCTCAGGGTGGCCTTGAACTCACATCTGGGATTAAAGGCATGTGCAACCATGCCCGGCTTAGAAGTGGCATTCTTATAACAATTAAGAACCGGTGTACTAGATTCAGAACCCCAGAGGTGCATTGCATCTCAGCCTTCTCCAATGTTGGCCTATGTAAGGTGGCTGTGTCTAAGCTACCCTCTCTCCTTCCAAGGATCATGAGGCTGTTTCCAGTGGTGTGTTTGTATTAGGTGGCAGAGACTTTAAGAGGTGAGGTTTGACAAGAGGTAAGAGGGTCATAGGGGCTCCAGTATTATGCATGGATTAATGCTTTCTCAGTGAAGTGGGACAGCTCTCCTGGGACTCGTTTAGTTCTCACAGATTGTTTTTTATTTTAGCTTTATTTGTTAGTCAGCTATCTTCTGTTTTGGGAAAACAATGGAAGAAATATATGAGAAGTTTCTAGTCTCGAGTGACTGTCCTATTGGCTGCTGGATTCATACGAGTGATTCTGATAACTCTCCTGAATCTTTTGTCCACACTGTAGCTACTTTCAATGTACTGCCGTACCCCACGAGGCTCTCACAAGAGCTGAGTAGATATCACCACCATGCTCCAGAGACTTCTCAACTGTGAGAAAAGAGGGATATGAAATTATATTATTCAAAAGTACCTTAGATTTTTTTGTTATAACAAAACAAAATAAACCAAAACATGATCTCCCAACCTTGTTTCCCAGTTTCAACATCTATTTGAGAGAATGATAATAATGTCTGTTTCCTAGAATTATTATATGATTAAGCAAGTTACATAACCAACACTATTAAAACTATGCCCAGACTACTTGTCATTAAATGATAGCTATGATAGTGGCAATATTTTCATCTCTTTCACAGGTTACAATGGCTCTGGGGATCAAAGTTATGTGTACATGCTGTATCCAACTTAATGCATTGCATAAGCTAAGCAATCAGCACATATTCCAGAAATGCTTTCCCCTCACTGATAATATGGTGATGAAAGTCAATGCAAGCTCCATCACACAAGAGACAGTGGAATTTGTCCAAATCTGCTCTGATATCCTATGAGACCCAGATGAAAAAAGAGCTAAGATTCATGAGAGAAGAAAGGGAGTGATTGGGAAAAGAAATGGAAACTAGATGATCTTTCAACTCAATGAAAATGGGCACTTCAATTTTATTTGGCTCCTGCTGAACTACTTTCCCTTAAGAAGGTACTTAAGAAGCTAAATTTAAGTACAAGTTGAATCAGATACTGGAGAGTCAGCTAGTGAAGCATTTTCAAGCCACTTGACTCCCTTAAAGAAATTCAAGCTTTTATGACTATGGATTGCCAGACTAAGAATTCAAAGTTGAGCTCTAACATGA
>PVHP010043863.1:0-14346 GCA_004024765.1 Zapus hudsonius
TCTCTCTCTTTCTCTCTCTCTCTCTCTCTCTCTCTCTCTCTCTCTCTCTCTCTCTCTCTCTCTCTCTCTCTCTCTCTCCTTGGACCCTTGAAAGGGAGCCAGGCTCTTTCACCATTAGGGAACTTCTCCTGTATCTGTAACTTCAATAAATCCCTTCCTGCCATAACTGACTGGTTTGGAGGAATATAGGATGAAAAGACATCATACATGAATGAGAATGTAAAAAGTGGAAGCAGTAAGTAAGGGGAAATGTAAAAGGGAAACGTTAGCACATTGAACAGTCTATAAAAAGCATCATGATCTGCGTGTGTGTGTGTGGGGGGGGTTATTTCAGGAACACAAAGATGTTTTAGGCATTGTAACAGATGCCACAATACAGAATAAGCAAGCAACAATCCTCTCAGCAGATGCCTAACAGTATTTACTATAAAGAAGAGAGTGTGCTCACCACATCATGTGGACGGACGTGCTCCAGGCGGATTGGAAGGACGGAAGGAGGAAGGGGCAGGAAGCAGAGTTCAGGAAATGCAGGCTAAAAATTCCCTTTGCTTTTTAATACTGTATTGACCTGTAAAAAAAATTTAGGTCACTTTTATGAATGTGTCCCATATGTCAAAATAAATACACTTGACTTGGCCAATTGAAAAATAATGTAAAGAAAAAAATAAATTAAAACAATGTATTGTGGAGTTTGTAACATAATATGTAATATGTAACAATGTAATATCTGAAGAAGACCCCTAAAAAAGACCACAAGAGCAGGCAGAGAAACGGAAGTGTATTGCTTTGAGAGCCTCACTGTGTTAGGTTAGTGGTGTAATACTCCTTGAAGTAGACTGTGATCTCATCAGTGCGTATGTTACAAATCTGAGAGCAATTCCTAAAATACACAGGCAGCCGAAGAGGCACAGAGCAGAGCAAAAGGGACAGAGGTGACACAGGACTCCCGGGACAGGATCGGGATGTAGGTCTAGAGAGGAGCAAAGAAGCCACAATAAACGTAAGTGGTGCAAACATTCTTCGCAGCACAGACTGTGTGTCAGGAGCGACTGAAATACACAGCGAAGGGAAAGAGGTGTCTCCTGGGAACAAACACTAGCTGAGGCCGCGTTAGGATAAGACAATGATAACTTATTATTTATTTATTATTTTCTACTAGAGAGAGAGAATGTGGACACCAGGGTCTCTTGCTACTGCAAAGGAACTCCAAACACATGCATCACTTTGCGTGCCTGGCTTTGTGTGGGTACTGGGGAATCAAACCTGGAATGGTAAGGCTTTGCAAGCAAATACCTTTAACTCCTGAGCCATTTTCCCAGCCTCCAAAGCAACTTTTAAACAAGAAATACTGTCAAGGCAGCAGCAAGCACTTCCTAGTTTTTTTTTTAAAAAAAAGGTTCAGTTGATGTAACAACCTTAAATCTTTAAGATAAAATGACAATCTCTGCAGTGGGGGGAAAAGGTCCCGATGCATCTCTCTGACAATGGACTGGTACTCAGAATATATAAAGTGCCCCAGCAGCTCAGTAATAATAACATCACCATATCTAGTAATGGACAGAGTTAGAGCGGATTCTCCATGGTAAACTGAAAATATGCTCATTGTGGGTAAGTGGGGAGAGGCGAGCTAAAGTGCAGGAAGACCCTGCAGCCCCCCCCCCCCCACTGAATCAGTTAGAGTGACACACACAGTTGCCATGGTGAGAGCAGCAGGCGGCCATGGCTGTCTGTGTCTGCTGGGAAGACAGATCACATGACCTCTTTGGGTAAAGATTTGGCAGCTCCATATAAAAATACCATATATGATATGAATATACCAACTCCTAGGCATTTATCTAAGGAAAAGAAAGTTGTCCACATAAATGCTTGTATTTAAATATATATAATGTTATATTTATAATTGCTTCATTGTAACAGTTATCTTTTTGTTGGTGGGAAAAAAAAAAAAGAAACACCTGGCCAGAAGCAGCGTAAGGGAGGAAAGGGTTTATATCAGTTTACAGTTTGGAGGGGAAGCTCTGTCATGGCTTCTGGTGAACCTACAGCTCCCAAAAGGCCCCCAAACTTTCCCCAATTGCCACCAGCTGGGGACCAAATATTCAAAACATACGGGGCTCTAGGAAATGTTTTACATTCAAACCACCACGCTCTTATTCCCCCAACCCAGTGCCCCTCGGACCGGAGAACGACACATTCTTGTCTCTCCTGTGATGATATACTACACAGTGAAAGAAAGAAAGGTTTCGTTGCTGATTCCGACAACCACATGGATATATCTCAAAATCATGGTGAGGGAAAGAAGACAGGTAACCAAGAGGAATTATTGAACTATTCAATTTCTGGAACATTCTAGAGTAGGCTGGTATGTCAGGGCTGGTGGTGAGAGTCTATGACAAAAGCCTGTGGAAATCTTTTTCAGTGGTGGTCACATTTGCTTACATTGGTTAACATCTTTGGGAGCCTGTAAATGTCGATCTATCTGACATGTGTCTGGCAGGTGAGTGTTTGAGAAGGAGCACCATGAAGATGGTTCACATTGGGCCAAGTTGACAGATTCTTTCACTCCTTTCTGATTTCTGGAACATTCCACTTGAAATCTGAGCAATATTCTCAAACAGTAAAAACCTGTTTTGTGTGTTCATCATGAAGAGGGGATTGTTCTCCACATGAGCCACAAGGTGTCAGGGCAGTCTGCTTCAGAAGGCATTAGAGCACTCCGTCCCAGACTCTGGGGGGTGGGCTTACAGCCTTCATGTTCTAACAATGACGCTTTGAGGTTTCCAGTAGCAAATGTCTTTGGTTTGGAGTATGCTGAGCCAGAGGACTTCCAGTCATCGGGGACTCCAGCCAGGCCTTGCTCACAGAGATCTTCTGTGAGCCTTGCATTTTTATTCAGCCCAGATCCCCTAGCTGCCACCTCAGGAGACAGGCGACAGCAGGGGCTGGCCACACTTCTCTGAGACCCCCACTGTGTATAAGAGAGTAGCTTAATTAAGTGATCTAAGTCTACCAGTATCCACGCTGGGTCAGCCCTCACCCTTAGGGGTTCCGCATGGGCTCTCTGCTGCCAAAGTTCTCCCTTCACACCTGGAGGCACCCCCAAGCAGTGGGGTGGGCAGTGGAAGGGCCCCAGGGAGGACAACAGTGGGGTCTCCTTCCTCCTGCTGCCTGGGGACCAGGGCTGGGGGCCAGCGCCACAGAGTCTCCTCTGCCAGCCAGGAATTACAGCTCGGCGAGGCCTGTGGAAGAGCACAGGGAGCAGGAGAGGAGAATGTGGGAGAGGACAGGAGACATAGAAGTTAGAGTGCTCACAGACAGACAGACAGACAGACAGACAACAGTCCTTTTTCCTCTCTGGAGCCTGGCAAGCTTCCAGAGACTCAGTGCTGCCTTCAAACAGACACGGAAGGAAAATTCTAACTCAACTAGGAAGTTATTCTTCATGTTGCTGTGAGTCAAAAAGCTTTAAACACACACAGACACACATACACATTCACACACACACTCTCACATACACTCACACCCCTATGTGTACTGCTTGGCACTGGTTTCTAAAGGCAGAATATTTTTCATGGAGATTATGGGCCTTGAAACAATGTCAGGTTTCACAAATTTTTAAGAATTGAGCTATTAAAAAATAAAAAAATGATAAAAATGACTACCCCTACATCTTAAAAACAAATTTCAAAATATATTTTATCTATTTATTTATTTGCAAGCAGAGAGAGAGAGAGAAAGAAAGAGAACAAGGTAGAGCCAGGTCCTCCAGCCACTTCAAACAAACTCTAGATGCATGTACCACTTTGTGCGTTTGGCTTTATAGGTGTGCTGAGGAATTGAATCCAGGTCATTAGGCTTTGCAGGCAAGCACCTTCACTGCTGAGTCCACTCTCCGGTTCCTTAAAAACAAATTAAAAATATTTATTCATTTATTTATTTGAGAGAAAGAGGGAGAGAGAGAGAGAGAGCAAGAGAGAGAGCCACTGAGGAAGGCACCTGACTTCAATCTCTAGTCTTCTGCATAGCAACATGTGCACCCGCACATACATGAACACACATACGTGTACCTACAGTAAACACAAGCACACATGCTCCTGGACCACAGCCCAGAAGGCCTCTGAGTTGTGGTTTCCCTTTAATCCCTTCAGGCAGGAACCAGCATCATAATATAGACATCTATGTTTGAGACTCTTTCTCAACTAGGAGACAAACCCTCAGCATGGAAGACACACTATCACAGTCCAGTTTCAAGAGGGAGAATCAGAGTGCTGGCCTGCAGGCCAAGTTTCTTCAGGAAGACGTCTCTCTGGGCCTGTCCGCTAAGGTGCTGACCATTAGAGAATCCCAGCCATTATTAGTTCTAGAAGATCTTGGAACCCTCTGCTGAAACATGAACACTTGAGGCCAACTCCTGATACAGCCAAGTACCATTTAAATGGCTAAGTACTTGTCACAGTAGTTCCCTAGTCAGGAGGAATGTCTGCAGCTAAAGGAACATACCAGAAGCCTTGGCGCCGGAGGTCAGGTCTGAAGAGAACACCTGACATCTCTGCAGTCCTAGGCTGTCTGGTGTGTGTGGGGTGTGATATTAAGAAGATCCATTCAGAGGCGAGTCCCACCAACAGCATCCCGCTCCTGCTGGCTCCTCCTGACCTCAACTGAAGTTAGATTGCAGCTGGTCAGGTGACAGGAACTTCCTAGAAGACCCAGGTCCCAGGAGGCTCCAGCTAGAACTCTGCCAGTGACACGGAATGTCTGTCTGGGGAGCCAGGATACCAGTGTGGAGGTGAAGGTGAAGGTCTCCTCAGAGTAGGAGGGAGGGAGGGGAGCACACCTGCTCTGACCTTGCTCTTCCAGGCACAGGCGTGAATATATTTACTCTGGAGCCATAGCTGCTGTAAGTATATAATAAATCACATTAGGCAGACCGGTAAGGTGTTTTTAAAGAAGCAGCTCCAGTGTTGCTATGCAAATGAGAGCACATGTTCTCAGGAGCAATTTTGCTGTACATATATGTAAATGAGAATGGCTCACTGCTGGGGTGTTTCTCTTATAAAAGCAATCGGAAATAGGCACACAAATTTAAAGAGTTGCATAGATAAATCTTATCTTAATACCTCAGACTGGACACGTTAAAGAAAAGATGATTATCACGATGGGGAAGGCAGGGTAGAAACAGGACAGTGGCATCACATCTTCATGCCAGCAGGGCAGAAGCAGAGAGGGCCTGAACATGAAGTGGGGCTGGATTATAACATTTCAAGACCTGTTCCATGACACACTTCCTCTAGCCAGGCTCCACCTTCTAAGGGTTCCACAACCTTCCCAAACAGAGCCACCACCCCCTGGGAGTAAGTATTCAGATCCATGAGTCTATGGAGGACAGCTTACATTCAAACCATCACAGTGCTCATGGGATTGTAGCATTTCCAATGAATTCTGTAAGCGTTCTAAGGGAGTGTTAATCATACCTGTGATGGTTAAATTTTGATGTCGACTTGACCTTTCAAGTAATCTTGCGTGGGTCTCTGAGGATGTTTACAGGAAGGCAGCCTCTCAGTAGGGGGCAGGATGTAAAGAAGCTCAAAGAAGCTAGGAGTAAACATCCTTTCCTGTGTGGGCAGTGCAGGAAGGAAATTCCAGAGACTCAGGAATCCATTAAGTCTGGGATAGGATTGCGGGACCCTGCCCTAAGCCTACATAAAGGGGAAGAAATTCTTTCCTTGGTGCGCCCTCCCCCCCCCTCGCCTGTTTGCAGTTCTGTGTGTGGTATAGGTGATGGGTTTCTCTCTCTGCTTGGACCTGTGAAAGAGGGCCAGCCTTTTTGGCTGTTATGGAACTTCCCCTCAATCTGTAGTTTCAATAAATCTTTTCCTCCCCAAACTGTGCCTGGTTTGAAGATTCATCCCAGCGGCATGTGACTGACTACGACAATACCTTATTTTACCTCTTCAACTATACTAGACACCATTGTCTCAACCAAGTTGGTGTGTCTGATGACGCACGGGGGCATTGATTCTAAAACTTGCATGTTTCCTTTATATCTAATAATTTATTTAGTTTTGACATTTTCTGGGTGCATGTTATTTTCTTCCATTTTGAGAAACCATTTTGTTACACCACATGCCATGCCTTTGGTCATTTCAAGAGGAGAAATAACTGGTCAGATGCTCCCGAAGGAATGGGCTCTGTGAAGAAACCTCACTCCCAAGTACCAGACTCTAACAGCTCTGTGAAACTTGGCTTTGGACAAGAATGTTCCCGAAAATCACAGGGTGTGGAGATTCTCCTTAGACTCAGCGTGTCTAATTTTCAGAGTGCACTCAGGCACTTTCTTGCCTTTCCCTCCCCTTGATTCATTTCCACCTCATTGACCTTCCTCAGTGGTCTTCTTGTCTTTCCTCTTTCCTCCAATTATCTCACTCAACCTCCATTACTGCCTTGCCTCGGTGCTTTTTCTGTAAAGGAGCCTTCATTTGGCTTCCTTTATGAACGATTCCGTTTCTATAGTTTTCCAGAACGGTCTTGGCTATGCTAATGGAAGTACTTAGCCATACGGAACACCATGAAAAGCTTTCGAGCACGCTGCACCTTAAGTAGCCTCTTCAGATGACAGAGGCGACGGCCGGTTGGCTGACAGCAGTCAGGAGGCACGCTGTAGAAGTGTGCGTATTTATTGTTTGGGAGATTATTGGTGCAGCTTCGAGGAAGAATGTTTCTTTGACCACATTTGGCTCAGCACAATGTACTTCAGTTCACAATGCAGTGGACGAGCAGAAAATTGCCAGTGTTTGAAATCTCCTTTGTAGGGTTTACATATTTAGAGTGATCTTAACTCTTGACTCTGTTTTGGATACGTGTGTACATGTGTGATGTGTATATAGGGTGTGTGTGCCACAGTGCGTGTGAGGTCCACTCCTCTACCTCCTTCTTTTTTGTTTTTCTTCTTTTTTGAGGTATCGTCTCACTATAGGCCAGGCTGACTTGGAACACACTGTGTAGTCCTTTGAACTCCTAGCAATCCTCCTACCTCTGCCCCGAGTGCTGGATTAAAGGCAGGGTCCAGCGCACCGCTGACCTGATGTTTGATACTGGCTCCCTCCTGCTCACAGGGTGCAGCTGCATTCTCCCGGCCCACCTCCCGCTGCTTTCTTAGGAGTGTTCGGATTATGGACACAAGTGTCACTTTGCATCAGGTTTCACTCAGGAGCTAAGGACGATGGAACTCAGTTTGGGGTTGGAAGTGCTTTTAACCACTAAGCTATCTTCCCAATCTTTCTATATGATTTTTAAAAACTTTATATATTTGCAAGCAGAGAGAATTAGAGAGAAGAAAGACAGACAGGGATGAACTCCAGATGCATGGGAATCAAACCTGGGTTGTTAGGCTTTGCAGGCAAGCACATCAACCGCTGATCCATCTCTCCAGCCTATAATGATTTTTTTTTTACAAAGAAAATACCCCCAGCCATCCGTGTCTCACAGGCCCACACCTACAGACAGGAGGTCAGTGTTCTTAAGTTTACCCAGTGGTGTGTTTTAATCTGCTTTATATTCTGGCACAGTTAGCTTTGGAAACTCTGCAATGAAAATGGCACCATCTAAGCGTAACAGTGGCAACCGTGGTGAGATAAAGCATAAATTAGAACAGAAGTAGTTTTTTAAAATCGCTCTTAAAAATTCTTGAACTCCTGAGCTGGGGAGAGAGCTTCATGGGAAGGTTTCTGGTGAGAGGCTGAACCCCAACACCCACATGTCGGTTAGGTGTCCTGGCCTGTGTCTGTAATCCAGGGCTGGGGAGGTGCAGAAAAACGGATCTCTGGGGCTTGCTGACTAGATTGTGTAGCAGAGTCAGTAAAGCCAGAGTCCAGAGAGAAAGCCTATCCTACAAAGAAGAAGAATCTCAAGAAGATGCTCGACTTTGGCCCTTGGCTTCCACACACTCTCACACGCATGTGTGTACCCACACGCACACACACTTATATTCACACCACACACACACACACACACACACACACACACACACACACACACAAACACAAAAAAACTTGTTTGAACTTCTCAGAGGTTAAACTCAAGTAAACAAATTTTAAAATTAGGCAAAATGAGGGAGTTGTCCAACTGACCTACCAAAATGATTGAAAAGTAGTAATTGTTAATTTTAAAATCAACAGTCATGAGACAGTACAGTTCTCAAATGATAGCACATCTTTTTCTCTGAAACATAAATTGATATAGGAAGAGTTCATCTTTGAAATAGATTTGGGTGTAAAATTGAATGTTGCTTTAGGTTAATTTTTACCTAGAAGATTTTTTTTCTATTTTATTTGCTATTGATAAAATGCTTTGTGTTTACCAATAAATAAGGGAAATAGGGGAAAAAATCTCATCTTGGACATCTATGCAAAAATAATGACTCCAGCAGTTATGTTCCTGTTGCTGGGACAAAACCTGGCCAGAAGCAGCTGATAGAAGGAAGGGGTGTATTTCAGGTTTACAGGTTTGTGGGAGGTTTCCTCATGCATGGCAGAGCAGGAAGCCGGGCATCACTTCTCCACAGGAAGCAGGAAGGAACTCTTCAGAGTGAGCCACCCCTCAGCACACACAATAGAGCTACACTAATGGACCTCAGCTTTCTCTCCCAGCATCAACCTCCCCCAGCAAGTCTCCACCTCGGCAGGCTCCGCCAGCTGGAGATTTAGGAAGTTTAATCCTAAACATTTGAGGCTATGGAGGCCATTTTACATCCAAATCACAATGAGGACAAAACTAGAGAGGTAATCGACTAGAAATTATATCAACTCCTAAAAGGCATCAGCAAGACCCTGGCCAAAAGCACATGAGAAGATATTCAGCAGTGCGAGACTGCGGAAATGCACCTGAAAAGTGGCGGGAGGAAAGCTCCTCGGATGCTTCCACCAGTGCTGTGGTTGTAGACTGTCCTCAAGAACTGCTGCATGTACCCTCCACATGACCCAGACATCCAATTCTTGGGTATTTGCCAAATCATACCCCCCAAACATAAACAAAACCCAAAGTGCCAACTTACCTTGATAATGGAAGGAAATAAACCTTTTCCTTCCATGAGCTGCTGATGGTCAGGTGGGGTTTGTCAGCAACAAGAAAATAACCAATACAAACGTTAGTCAAGCAGGTGAGCTTATTTCAGCCTGTATTCCAACACAACATTCTGGCAGTTTGTACCTTCTGGGAATTGGGTAAATTGAGTCTAGGCCACTTGAGATGCCTTCTCCATGTCGCCCTCTCTAGCAGGTTGTCTGAGGTCCTGGCACTTACAGGTGAGGGGTATACCTGTGTAAAGGACGCAGGTGACTCCAGGTTGTTCTGTCACTCTGCTGTTGCTGTTCTCCTGGGAGTCTAGGACTGGCCACAGAAACCCCCGGCACATGTGCTCTACAAACCCCTGGCATTTATGTCTTCATCAGACATCTCATTATTATTCAAAGAGTGCTCACTATAGTCCTGGTGTTTTGCATAAATGCTCCTCAGTGGTCTATATGCTAATAACTTCATCCCAACCTGATGGTGTCACTGGCAGGTGGTGAAATCTTCAAGAGGCCGAGCCTCACAGAAGGAAGCCAGAGCATTGGAAGAGAGCCCTGGGTGTCTAGTCACCTCTTCTCCTTGTTTTCTGGAAGTCATGAAGTGAACACCTTTGCACTTCCCTCCATGCCCCACACAGCCCACAAAGGGACAGGGCCACCACCTTGGACTGAAACCTCCAAAATATGAGCCCAAACCAACCTCTCTCCATTGTAAATTAATTTTCTCAAGTATTCTGTCACAGTGGTGGAAGGCTGATGAGCTCATGTTAAGATTGGATTCTGGAACAGTCTCTGTTCTTGCCACAAGAATGGATGGATGGACATTGTCCCCCAAAGCACTGCCCATCACTGTCCTTTTAGATCTGTTCCTATCTTGCAGTTTGGAGTAGTGTGTGTTTAAGCTTTCCTCAAAAGGATCTCATCTCCTTGCTCCTTTCTGCTGGGGGCAGGACATCCGCCAAAAAGACTCTTAAAGGTATTCTGCATCAAATACACACATATTCCTGACGTCTTAGCACCTGAGAAGAACTTTCCCCAAAGCAGAAAAGTTGCTGGGTAATTAGTCATTCTGGTCAGGGCTCCCAAGGCTTTGATCTTTCTGGATGCAGTGCGAATTTTACATCTTTTTCTCCAGCATACTTTGTTTTTATCACAAAAGACCAAGACTCAGCCTTTGATAAATTCTCATTTGCAGAAAGAAAGAAAAAGGAGGAAACAGCACTTGGGATCTTATAAAAATACCAATTTTACCCCAACTTTCCCTGATGTGATCATTTTGAAGTCTGAGGGCAACACACTCACACTCACACATGTCTCTAGGCGTGGAGAGAATTTGAATTAAGTCAGGCACACGAAGGGATGGAACTCGGAAGAGAGAGACTCTGACAAGACTTTTCTTTATTCTCGTGAGCTAATTGTGTCACTTGACACACCGACATCAGGAATGGTGATATTCTGACAGACTAATTTGAGCTTGTGGTTCCAGAGAGATGTACATAAGGCACTTGCTATATTTAGTGACATTCAGTGTCATTTTGTGTTTAAAGGTGATCTATTTATTTGGATGTCCTTGAGGGGGAAGGCAAGGCTGCTGGGGTAAGGGTTGGGACAACCTGGGGGCTGAGGCAATCAATGGGGAGCCTGGGTGAACAGGTAGAGCAGTGAATGAATGGTGGTGACCACCTTGCGCTGGATGTTAGACAAGAGCCTGGCCCCTGCCTCCACGATGTCCCCTTCGCTGGCAAGAATACAGAGGGTCTTACAATGACTTCATTTGTGTCTTAGTCCACCCTGCTGTTATTTGAAAAAAAAAAGGTAAATGCCAACTCCTTATGGATTTAGGTACCCAAGTATTAGAACAGAAATAAAGCAGAAAGGCAAAGGGTACACATTTAGCCAGTAGGTGGCAGCGTCCGCCTGTGGCAGGACATGGCTTCCTGGCACTGCCATCCCCAGGGAGATTAGAACCATATACAATTTCCTGTTGGCACCGAAGGTGAAGTCAAGGGTTGAAATAAAGACCACTGTGAGTCTTTGAAAATGCCGCATGTCAGCAGCAGCTAAGACTGACCCTTTAAAAAAAGAAGGAAGCCTCGGGAGAGAGGGCACTGAATCAGCCTGTTTGAAATAGTGTCTGCTGTCACTGGAGAAATGGGCACGGCCCTCGTCTGTTTGTCCCGGCCATAAAGTGGTGACATTCACGAAGAGCCAAGGAGCTTTATTTCAGTATAAAGAAGAGCCAAATGAACAAAACC
This sequence comes from Zapus hudsonius, assembly GCA_004024765.1. NCBI lineage: Eukaryota > Metazoa > Chordata > Mammalia > Rodentia > Dipodidae > Zapus > Zapus hudsonius. The sequence goes on from PVHP010043863.1 coordinate 11,321, forward strand.
AAAACCACATGCAACTTACTTCTCTAAATGGCACAGAAGATACTCGGAACCAAACAAGTTCTAACCAGTTTTCTCCTTCTCTTGAAAGGAATCTTAGTGCTTGGAACAGCAAGGACTGTTCAGGTCAAGGTAGTATGTAATTACACTGCCAGATGGGAGACTATTTCTGCCAACCACCATTCTAATTTAGTCCTTCCCTTAATCCAGCACTAAATTGAGTCTACTTAATAGAGCCACATCCCGCACAAGCCAGCCAGGACCTGGGTAGCTTTCTGATTTGCACCTACCTCTCTTGTAACATTTCAGACAAGGCCTCGTTTTAGATTGAATGAAGATGAAATTGCAACATTATAAGAACAAGTAATCTGTGGAGAGATGGCTGAAAATCTAAACAGAGTATAAAGTAGGCAGGCTGGTCCTCTGACCCCGAAAAGCCTTATGGGAAGAGGAGAGTGCCTGTCCTTATGGAGGGGTTATGGACCTAAGCTGTTATTTCCTTAATGTTCAGCTCGAACTGTATCAGCAAGAGGTTTTGCTCAGAAATCTTTATAGAGGCAATTTCTCTCCCCCTTACTGAGAGGGATCATCCGGTAGGCCTTTACCGAAGCCCCTTTCCCCAAATCACTGTACTTGCAGGGCAACAAAAGGGGATGGAGTCATAGGTGCTTTTGTCTGAAGATGTGGCTGGGTGATGAGAACCCAGACCTGGCTTCTCTCCAGAGAGGTGTACATGTTGCAATTTGTCAGGTTGGGCACAGAAATGAAATAACGGGCCTTGAAAGAAAAAGAAGAGAGGAAGGGCTGGAGGGAGGAGGGGAAAAAGGAGAGAGAGAAGAGAGAGAAAATGAACCTCAAAAAAACCAAAACCCCAAGTCATGGTAAAGACAAATCGTCTAGCGTGGGGAGCATAATTTTGGCAGTGTCTATTTGTGTCTGGCTTCTTCTCCTTTCTTACCAGAGCAGAGAACAACACAGGAGTCCTATTCAGCCAGCCATGGCAATTTTCCAAAGGGAGCTGGTCATTTTCACAAGCCCAGTGGCTAAATTCTCTGTTCCTCATATCAGCCCTAAAATTCACCCTGGCTCTCCCTAAATCCCTGAGTCCACTCACATCCCTTGTCCCCTAGAGGGCCACCCTGCTGGAGGCTGCACTCTTTCCTGGATTCTCCCACAAGAAGAGCCTACCTCTGCTGTTAGAGGCTCTGCTGGCACCTTTGTCTGTTATTTGCAATTCTGACTATTACCTCTTGAAATGATGGGCGACCTTGACCGTTGACCTTGAGCATATTCTGATGCCTTCTGAAAAGGTCACAGGCCAGTTGAGAGCAGACCAGAAATGCATGGCTATCTTAGAACAAAGAGTCACGTGGTCAATTCTGTCCATGGATGTGCTGTGAGGCCTTGTCCTCAGCCAGATGTCCATCTTCCTTTCCCCACGGCCTCAGAGGACACAGCATGTTCCTCTCCAGCCTCTCCTCCCAGCTGTGTCCTTCAGGATCTGTCCCTGGCCACCGACTCTCTTCTCTTAAGTTCTCCCTCACCACTAGCTTCTTTGCCTTCTCTACAGATGTCATCAGATACTTGGGCTAAGGAAAAGAAAGAAGAGGTACCCTGCTGTGGGTATCAAACCTCGTGTCCCACACTAGCATTATGGCCTTTGTTCTAGAACCCTCTCCTGGGCACTTTGGCAGTGCATGGTAGAGGGCTGGGCTCCCATGCGACACTTCCGTTGTAAACTCCACCCATCCACGTGAACAATCTCTTCGGGTGTAGATGTGTGTGTGCAGGTGCATGGAGGTTAAAGGGCAACCTACACCACATTCCTTGGGTACTGGTCACTTTTTTTTTGAAGACAGGGACCCCCTGGCCTGGAACTCACCAAATAGGCAAGCCTGGCTGGCCAGCAAGCCCCAAGGGATCTATGCGTCTCTACCCCTCCCCCTCCCAGTGCTATTTTATTTTATGTATCTATTTATTTTAGTTTCTTCAAGGTAGGGTCTTGCTCAAGCCCAGGCTGACCTGGAATTCACTATGTAGTTTCAGGGTGGCCTTAAAATTACAGCAATTCTCCTACCCCTGCCTCCTGAGTGCCGGGGTTTAAAACATGCACCACCACATCCCACTGAATTAATTTACTTTAATTTACTCATGAGTGAAAGAGAGAAAAGGGGGTGGGGAGAGAACACAGTCACCAGTTTCTTCTGCTGCAAATGAACTCCAAACACATGCACCACTTTGTGTACCTGGCTTTATGTGTTTAATGGGAATCAAACCCATACTAGCAGGCTTTGCAAGCAAGTGTCTAACTGAGGAGCCATCTTGCCAGCCCAGAATATGAAGAACTTTAAAATGGAAATGATTTATAATATGTTTGACCCGAACGAAGCAGCTTATGGAAGTAAAGGGCTTATTTTGGCTTACGGTTTTGAGGGGATGTCTCATTGTGACATCAATGAGTCACATCTTGTCACCGCAGCAGAGGGAGGTAGAGAGAGTGAGCTCACCAGCACTGTTGTGTGGGTTGGATGATAAAATACTAAAGCCCACTCATAGCAACACGCCTCTCCAGCAGGGCTCCACCTCCTAAAGGCTTCACCAGCTGAGGATTAATTTGGAGGCTTCATTACCAACACATGGGGTTATGGGGGACTTTCAATAGTGAAAGCACCACACCGTGTCCTTCGGCAAGTGTGGCATTCCACAGGCAGAAAAGAATGCTGGGTTCTTAACCTTGTGCTGCTCTGTCTTTCCAGGAGAAATTTCTCCTAAATCTCCCAAATGGGGATAGGAGCTAATTATCTATGGTAATCAGTGAAGGCGTTTGCTCAGAGAGTCAGGCTGTTGCTGGGTTGAGATCAGAAGGGTTCTCAGGTGTGTACTGAAGAGCTTAGAGTACCCCTGGGTGGCTTTAATTCTGGTGGTGAGGGATGAGTTCCTTCTTGACATTGCAGCCAAGTGATGATGTGGTCAAGGCGAGGCTGTGCTTACGCCACACTCACCATTACTCTGTGGGAGACACAGTCCTG
>PVHP010043864.1:0-14297 GCA_004024765.1 Zapus hudsonius
AGAGAGAGAGAGAGAGAGAGAGAGAGAGAGAGAGAGAGAATGCACCAGGGCACCTTGTGGGTCTGGCTTATGTGGGTCCTGAAGAATTGAACCCGGGGCCTTAGGCACTGGAGGCAAGTGCCTTAACCGCTGAGCCATCTCACCAGCCCTTTTATATTTAAGAAAAAAAAAACACCAAAAAATGTGACGTCACAATGCAGACTATTTCCTACGATGAACCAACATAGATGGAGTGTTCAGATGTCTAAACATCACCCGACTTTGGTATCATTCCGAACTCTGACCATGGTGAGGTGGAAGGCTCGCTTCTCCAGTGCTTGCTTGCTGAATCATTAGCAACAAGAGAAGTTTTCAAATCCGGGGCTGGATTGAGACCCTGCCTCAAATAAATAAATAGATATAGGGGGCTGGAGAGATGGTTCAGTGGTTAAGGCACTTGCCTGCAAAGCCTAACGACTAGGGTTCGATTCCCCAGTGCACAGATGTAAAGCCAGATACACAAGGTGGCGCATGCATCTGGAGTTCGTTTGCTGTGGCTGGAGGCCCTGGTGCACCTATTTCTCTAAATAGATAAGTAAATAAATAGATAAATAAATAAACAATTTCAAATCCAAGCTATTCATTTATTAGCCCCACCCACACATACGCACTCCAGAACGCTTGCTTGCTGCCTTCTAAGGTAACATCTAAGCCCGGACTATTGTCCACGCGTGATTCCTGCGTGTGTGGGTGTCACGTGGCTGTCTTACACTTGGTCCGCTCGGCATGTTTCAGCTCATCTAAAACGTTTCTGATGGTCTCCATGGACACTTCTCCTCTCTGGTGCTTTCCTGATGCAAGATTCCAGGCATTCTCGAATTCTTCTTCAGAAAGCTTGATTCCGATGTTAGATAATATCTCTGCAATCTAGACAAAAAGAATTGAAGGCCAGAGCGAGATGGATGTTTTTGGATTGACGTTAAAAGGATCAATAAGATAAAAAAAATTTTCATTTTTAAAAATATTTGTATTTATATTTTCAAGCAGAGATACAGAAGAGAGAGAGAGAGAGAGAGAGAGAGAGAGAGAGAGAGAATATGGGTGCACCAGGACCTCCAGCCTCTGCAAACAAACTCCAGACACATGCACCACTTTGTGCATCTGGCTCTACGTGGGTGCTGGGGAATCGAACCTGGGTCGTTAGGCTTTGCAGGCAAGGGCTTTATCACTGAGACATTTCTCCAGCCCCCTAAAATTTATAGTTTAAAAACTCTTGGGCTGAAGAGATGGCTTAGCAGTTAAGGCGTTGGCCTGCAAAGCAGAAGGACCCGAGTTCAATTCCCCAGCACCCATATAAAGCCAGATGCACAAGGTGGCACATGTGTCTGGAGTTTGTTTGCAGTGGCTGGAGGCCCTGATGTGCCCATTGTCTCTCTCTGTCTGCCCCTTTCTCTCTCTCTAATTAAATAAATAATAAATAAGTAAATTTTAATATATAATATAAATTTTTATTTTGAAATATAATAAAAACACATAATAAACAAATGCCAGAAACATTTCAACGTGCCAAATAAAACTCCACATTTTCAGGCCATAAGATATCAATACATTCAACCAAAAAAGTTATCTTTCTGCGGTGAATTTTACAGAGTAGTAACTCAGATCCATTTTTTTTCTTTATTGTCCATAATGAGTTATATTGCTTAGTGGGCCAACCATGAGTTGTTCTCCCCAATTCCCCGTTGCCCCCCTTCCCCATCCCCAGTCAGCTGGATATCCTCCTCCGTGGGCCATCAGGATCCATTTTTGATGGCAAGATCTTTCCTGGGTTACAGTTTACAGACACCACAAATGCCTTATAATAATGTAAAGCAATTAATTGTCCCCTAACAGGTGCACTTGAGACTTTCGGTCCATTCTTTTAGGACGTCCGCTTCTGTATGGAGTTCCTGATGGGGAACGACTTCTTTTTGTCTTGTAACTTTTTATTGATCGCGTCCATAAACATAGACCAAAAGCCACTATGATCCCCTCCCCAGGAATAACAGCATTAAGTCAAGGTTTCCATCTTTGCTGCCTGCTCCTACCTCTGGCTTCGATCTGCTCTTGAAGACGTCTCTCTCGAAGACCCCCTTCTGCGAGAAGATGGAGGGATGGAGCAGGGAGTAGGCATTCCCATCTTCCCCGTAGTTGTTCCTGTCGCTGATACGACGGATCCGGGGAGCGGGGATATCAGATCGGATGGTTGGGACACCGTAGATGGGGTAACCTAGTCATGGATGAGGAACAGACAGACAGACAGACGGTAGACCGCAGTAGCCACGGGCCATGTGGTTGCTGGACCCCTGAAATGTGGCTGGTCTGTACTGCAATATGCCCTAGGCTTGGGGGGGAGACTCAGCAGTTAAGGCGCTTGCCTGCAAAGCCTAAGGACCGGAGTTCGATTCCCAGGACCCATGTAAAGCCAGATGTGCAAGGTGGTGCATGCATCTGGAGTTGATTTGCAGCAGCTGGAGGTCCTGGTGCACCCATTCTCATTCTCTCTCTCTTTGAAAATAAATAAGAAAGACCGTAAGAGCCAAAGGAAGGGAGGAGTGCTTCCAACACTGTCTTCCAGACACACAGTGACCTTGACATTCATGACCTCACGGTGGCTGATGTACCTACACGAGACCTGCGTCATAGGAGGGAAATGATGATGTCAGAATAGAAGAGAGAATAGAAGAGCTGGAAAGAAGAAGGGGTTCAGTGGAGGGGAGAAGGGAGGGTGGTGGGAGGGAATTATGATCATGGGATATTGTCTATATGTACGGAGGTTGTCAAAAAACGGTTAAGGGCTGGAGAGATGGCTCAGCAGTTAAGGCACTTGCCTCTAGTGCCTAAGGCCATGGGTTCAATTCCCCAGATCCCACATAAGCCACACCCACAAGGTGGTGGCCCTGGTATACTCTCTCTCTCTCTCTCTCTCTCTCTCTCTCTCTCTCTCTGCTTGAAAATGAATAAATAAAATATTTTTTTAAAAAAGAAAAGAATTATTTCACCTGGGGCACTACCTAAGGGTTTGAAATAGACAATTCAATAAACACAAGGTCCAAGTTGTCTGGAGAATCTGAAGCAAAGGCAGATCTGACACCATGCAGCACATGAAGGACGCTCCACTTCCAGGTTTGCCAAGCATTTTTTTAAATATTTTATTTATTTATTTGAGAGAGAAAGAGAGAGAGGGGCAGACAGAGAGAATATGGGCGCACCAGGACCTCCAAGCCACTGCTAATGAACTCCAGACACATGCGCCCTCTTGTGCATCTGGCTGTATATGGGCACTGGGGAAGCGAACTCCGGTCCTTCTGCATTGCAGGCAAATGCCTTAATCGCTAAGCCATCTCTTCAGCCCTTGCCAAGCATTTTAAAATTTAACATAGTCATGCATGTTGGCGCACACCTTTAATCCCAGCGCTCGGGAGGCAGAGGCAGGAGGATCACCATGAGTTCGAGTCCAGCCTGAGACTACAGAGTGAATTCCAGGTCAGCCTGGCCTAGAGCCAGACCCTCCCTGGAAAAACCACCAAGAACAAATCAGAAAGCTCAGCCCCCAAAGAGACGCACTTACAGAGAGAAGGCACAGCTCCGACCGCTGCGTTGATCTCAGAGGACGTCGTCGTGTAGCGCTTGGAAACTTGGTCACTGGGTCTCAGCAGAGTCCGCACGGTCACTTCTGAGCTCCCTGGGGCTTTTAGGACGACATCTGCAGGCTTTATCAGGAGAGTCGGCTCCACTTCTTCGGCATTAGCCTCCGCAGGGTTGGCACAATCTGGTCTTCTTCCTTTAAGAAAAATGGGAGGGCTGGAGAGATGGCTCAGAGGTTAAAGGTGCTTGCTTGCAAAGCCTGACGAGCAGGGTTCGATCCCCCAGTGGCTATGTGAAGCCAGATGCACAGAGTGACACATGTGTCTGGAGTTCATGTGCAGTGGCTGGAGGCCCTGGCGTGCCTATATTCATTCTCTCTCTCTCTCTCTCTCTCTCTCTCTCTCTCTCTCTCTCTCTCTCTGTCTGTCTCTCTCCTTGCAAATGAATAAATAAAATATTTTTGAAAAGAAAAATGGGAGAGATGGGCTGGAGAGATGGCTCAGAGGTTAAAAGCACTTGCTTACAAAGCCTGTTGGCCCGGGTTCGATTCCCCAGTAACCACATAAAACCAGATACACAAAGTGGCGTATGCATCTGGAGTTGCTTTGCAGTGACAGGCCCCGGGTGTGACTCCATCAATATCCCTCTCTCTCTCTCCCTCCCATAAATAAATAAGAATAACAGGAAAGGGGAAAAAGAAGTTTGGGACTGCCAGGCATGGTGGCGCACACCTTTAATCCTAGCACTCAGAGGCAGAGGCAGGAGGATAGCCATGAGTTCAAGGCCACCCTGAGACTACACAGTGAATTCCAGGTCAGCCTGGGCCACAGTGAGGCCCTACCTCGAAAAAAAAAAAAAACAAAAGAAAAAAGTAGAAGAACACATTCCGACGAGAAGTGTACTGAGTCCCCACGAAGTCTCCCCCCAGGTAGAAACTGAACAGTTAGGAACCAGCCATGGACAACACGAGGCTCCGGCCAAGGTCAGATGGGCAGCTGACCCAGCCATGGCCCAGGGTGTCCTTCTGCTGTTCCAGAAACTGCCTTCCAGCTGAGAGACCAAACACATAGAATCCTTTCTTTTCTTTCATTTTCTTGTTTTCTTCCAGTGCTGGGATTGAACCCAGGGCCTTCCACATGCGAGGCAAGGGCTCTACCACTGAATGACATTCCCCAGCCACATCTCTATGCTTGCGTGGATGGATGTATGCATTTATTATTATTTATTTGGAGAGAGAGAGAATGAATATGGGCCCACCAGGGCCTCCGGCTGCCGCAAAGGAACTCCAGATGCATGTGCCACTTTGTGCATCTGGCTTTACGTGGGGAATGGGGAATCGAACCAGGGCCATCAGGGTTTGCAGGCAAGCACCTTAACCACTGAGCCATCTCTCCAACCTTGTATGTATTCTTTTTAATATTTTTATTTATTTATTTGCAAGGAGAGAGAGTCGTAGTCAGCCACACGCTGCTGGGATGAATCTTCAAACCAGGCACAGTTTGGGGGAGGAAAGTATTTATTGAAACTACAGATTGAGGGGAAGTCTGTCACAGCGCAAAGAGGCTGGCCCTCTTTCACAGGTCCAAGCAGAGAGAGAAACCCATCACCAACACCACACATAGAACAGCAAACAGGCAGGAGGGCCAAGGAGAGAATTTCTTCCCCTTTATATAGCCTTAGGGTGGGGTCTTACAACCCTTCCCCAGACTTAATGGCTTCCTGAGTCTCTGGAATTTCCTTCCTGCACTGCCCACACAGGAAAGGATGTTTACTTCCAACTTCTTTGAGCTTCTTTACATCCAGCCCCTTGCTGAGAGGCTGCCTTCCTGTAAACATCCTCAGAGACCCACCCAAGATAATTAAAAAGATCAAGTTGACAACAAAGCCTAACCATCACAGAGAGTATGGCTATGCCAGGCCCCCTGGCCACTGCGAACAAACTCCAAACGCATACAACCCTTTTGTGCATCTGGCATCACATGGGAGCTGGGGAATCAAACTCAGGTTTTGCAGGCAAGTGCCTTAACCACTGAGCCATCTCTCCAGCCCCCAATTTTTTTTTCTGTTTTTGGTTTTTCGAGGCAGGATCTCGCTCTAGCCCAAGCTGACCTGGAATTCACTATGTAGTCTCAGGGTGGCCTTGAACTCAAGGCCATCCTCCTACCACTACCTCCTGAGTGCTGGGATTAAAGGTGTGCTCCACCACAACTGGTTTGTATATATTTTTTTAATATTTTATTTATTTATTTTCAAGCAGAGAAATACAGAGAGAGAGAGAGAGGGTCTGGTTTATGTGGGTCCTGGGGAATTGAACCTGGGGCCTAAGGCACTGGAGGCAAGTGCCTTAACCGCTGAGCCATCTCTCCAGCCCTTGTATGTATTTTTTGAGTTTACCTTCCTACTATTTAAATTGAACTCTAAAGCTGTGTCATGGTTGGATCCAGGTGTCCCCCACAAATGAATGTGTTCTGAATGATCCATCCTCAGTTGATGGCAGTTTGGATTTTACAACCTCAATGGAGCTGTGTTGTGTGAGGTGGGTTTATGGGGTCCCTTTGCCAGTGTTTGGCACACCTTCCTGCCGCTGTTTGCAGTCTGTGGCAGAGGTGATGTCCACCCTCTGCTCATGCCATCGTTTTCCCTGCCAGGATGGAGTCTCCCCTCGAGTCCCTAAGCCAAATAAACCCATTCCTCCACAAGCCGCTTGTTTGGGTTCTTTCTGCGCAGCAACTAGAAAGCTGACTGCAACAAGCGGATTCTAAGACAGAGTCCCAGGAAGAGCAGGGAGGGGTGGAAATAAAATATATTTGGAATTGGAAAGTGCACACCTACTCTGAGACATCCAGACAGGTGATAAGAACTTCCTGACAGTTAACCCCTACAAGGGACTGAATAAAGAAAAAATTCAGAAAATAAAGGGAAAAAGAGAGAGAAATTCCGAGCTGAGCCTATGTACGAGTGTAAAATCCCCAGGACCAGGAGTGGAGAGGGGTGGGGCAGAAGCTGGTATAGAACAGCAATTGTAAGAGGGTGCCCTCATTTGCATATTCTCAGGCACCCTTCAGGAACTAAGTCCCCAGACATGCTTTCAGAGAGCTGCTTAGCCCACAGCCACCACGAGAGGGTGCTGTGGTGTTTCGTTTGCTTGCAGAACTGAAGGTTAAGTTTATGAAGGCCAGTAGGGCTCTGGTCACCAGGGTGGGGATGAGCCCTCAAACACCCCCTACACCCTACCATAAAACAAGCAGAAAGCACTGGGCATGGTGGTGCACCCCTTTAATCTCAGCACTTGGGAGGCAGAGGTAGCAGGAGTGCTCTGAGTTCAAGGCCAACCTGAGACTACAGAGTGAAATTCTAGGTTAGCCTGGGCTAGAGGGAGACTCAGCCTTGGGTGGGGGTGGGGAGAAAGAAAAAGAAGCCTAGCTTGGTGATGCACACCTGTGAGCCCAGCACTCTGGAGGCTGAAGTAGAAGGATCGCCCTGAGTACAAGGTCAGCCTAGAGCAAGACCCTACCTGGGGGGGGGGGGGGTGGAGGAAAAAGAAAATACCATTACTCCCTCTATTTCTGAGAGGGTGGGGAGTCAGGTGGGGGAGATCTATTGCTCTCCTAATGGGTTAAAACAAAACAGGCATCCCAGACACAGTAGGGCTCACACATTGTCAGCAGAGACCAAGCTTTTGATTACAAAAAGGCTTAATGGGGACACACACACACACACACACACACTGAAGTCAAGGCTGGAGAGATGGCTCAGGGGTTAAGTCACTTGCCTTCAAAGCCTAACGACCTGGGTTCAATTCCTCAGTACCCATGTAAAGCCAGATGTACAAAGTGGTAACGCATCTGGAGTTTGTTTGCAGTGGCTGGAGGCCCTGACTTGCTGTGGTGGTCTGACCCAGGTGTCCCCATAGACTCATGTGTTCTGAATGCTGGTCCCCAGCTGAGGGCAGTTTGGGAATTGGAACCTGGTTGGAGGTGTGTTGTTGGGGGCGGGCTTATGGGGTTCTAGCCAGCTTCCCCTCGCCAGTGTTGGGCACACTCTCCTGCTGCTGGTGTCCACCTGATGTTGGCCAGGAGGTGATGTCCAGCCTCTGCTCATGCCGTCGTTTTCCCTGCCATCATGGAGTTTTCCCTTGAGTCTGTAAGATGAAATAAACCCTTTCCTCCACAAGCTGCTTTTGGTCAGGTGGCTTTATGCAGCAAGAAGTTTGACTAAAACACATGCCCATTCTCTTTCTCTGTCTTTCTTCTATCTCTCTGCTTATAAAGAAATTTAAAATATTAAAGAGTTCAACATATGATACTTTTAAAAAAAAAGTAAAAACAGTAATTAGTCTTTTCCAGAGAGACGTTGCAAAGGGAAATAATTTGTCAACAACCTCGTTTTAAAAAAATAGATAAAATAAAATAAAAAGGTAATCCTTGCAATCAAGTTCTGGAAATTGAAGCAAAGAAGATCCCATTACAGACCAACTAAATGATAATAACAACATCTGAAATTACCCTCAATGGAGTCAAGACTGAAGAAACCCTTCCCCCAACCCAAGCATATAAAACTGCAAATTGATCGGCTCGTTTAGAAAAGCAAAAATGAAAATAAGACTTACTTCTGGGAGAAGAATAATATAAGAAATGAGACATAATTAGAAGCAGAAAGCTTTTAAGAGGTGATAATCATAGCATTACACAAATTACTTTTCAAATATCTGGAAACAACCTAAATTTCAAGGAGTGAAGAAAGGTTTTAGTCAGTCATAATGCATAAGTAAGACAGAATTGAGATTATTTTAAAAAACACCTGTCTTCGTTCCAAAGGAGTTTAAAAACTGAATTTTGGAGGCTGGAGAGATGGCTCAGAGGTCAAGGCGCTTGCCTGCAAAGTCTAATGACCTGGGTTCGATTCCCCAGTCCCCATGTAATGCCAGATGCACAAAGTGGCTCATGCATCTGGAGTCTGTTTGCAGTGACTGGAGGCCCTGGTGCACCCATTCTCTCTGTCTCTTCTCTCTCTCTCTCTCTCTCTCTCTCTTTCTCTCTCTCTCTCTCTCTCACACACACACACTGTCTTTCTCTCCTTGCAAATAAATTTTTTTAAAAACTGAATTTTTTCACTGGTTGGTTGATGGATTGGTTTGGTTGGATTTCTTTTTATTGATTATTTCTTTACAAGCAGAGGTACAGAGAAAGAACGGGTACCTGCCAGGATCTCCTGCTGCTAAAAATGAATTCCAGATACATGTACCACCTTGGATATCGGGCTTTATGTGGGTACTAGGGAATCAACCCCTGGCCAAGTTTCTGCAGACAAGTGTCTTTAATCACTGAGCTATCTCTCCAGCCCTGGTTTGATTTTTTTTTTTTTTTTGGTTTGTTTGTTTGTTTTTCCAGGTAGGGTCTCACTCTAGCCCAGGCTGGCCTAGATCTCACTCTGTAGTCTCAGGCTGGCCTCGAACTCACAGCAATCCTCCTACCTCTGCCTCCTGAATATTGAGATGAAAAGCGGGCCCACCACACCCAGTTAAATATTATTTTATTTGTAAATTTACAAGCAGAGAGATGGAGGGAGGGAAGATATGGGCGTACCAGGTCCTCCAGCCACTGCAAACAGACTCCAGATGCATACACCACTTTGTGCATCTGGCTTTATGTGGGCACTGGGGAATCGAACCTGGGTCATCAGGCCTTGCAAGCAAGCACCTTTAATAACTGAGCCATGTCACCAGCCCCTGATTTGATTTTTTTTATTGTTATTATTGAAACAGGGTCTCGCATAACCCAAAGTCACCTCAAACTCACTATGTCACCAAGGAATACCTTAAACACCTAATATTCCTGCCTCCACTTCCCAAGTGCTTGGCATGGACCAGTTCTAAAAGTTTAATTTTAAAAGACTAAATAGCCTGGTGTGGTGGCACACACCTTTAATCCCAGCCCTCGGGAGGCAGAGGTAGGAGGATCGCCATGAGTTCGAGGCCACCCTGAGACTACAGAGTGAATTCCAGGTTAGCCTGAGCTAGAGCGAGACCTACCTCAAAAAGAAAAAAAGAAAAGAGTAGAACTGTATTATTTTTATTTATTTGCTTTTGTTTTGTTTTTTTGAGCCAAGATCTCAATCTGTAACACAAAACTGGCCTCAAATTGCAGAACAATTCTCTTGGTGCTGGGATTTCAGGCCAAGGTAGAAATTTTAAAGTATTAAACACTGAAAATCTCTTGATCCAAATCGCCTGAAATCTGGTACTCTGACTTCACGCTTTACTGCCAAAGAGTTGCAAAAGGATTTTCAGAAATGACTTGATTCAGAGCTGGCGAGATGGCTCAGCAGATAAGTCACTTGCTTGCAAAGCCTGATGACCCAGGTTCGATTCCCCAGTGCCCACGTAAAGCCAGATGCACAAGGTGGCGCATGTATCTGGAGTTTGTTTGCAGTGGTTAGAGGCCCTGGCATGCCCATACTTTCTCTCTCTCTCCCTCTCTCTCTTTCTCTCTCTCTCTCTCTCTCGAATAAATAAAAGCAAGAATAAATCCATTTACGATCTCTGCAGACCTTTGAAAATCAAATACCTGTGATAACGACCCTCCTCTCCTCCTCTGTGAGCAGCACTCTGTCTTTCCAGTTAAGGAAATTCGCAAACTCCACAAAGTTAATCAAGCCGTCCTCGTCCACATCACAGTAGTCAAAAAGCTGGTTCAGAAGCTCCGAGTCCACGTGCAGGTTGGCCTGGTCACAAGCTTCCCACAGTTCCTCTTTATCGATCATCCCGTCTCTCTTCTGTGGGCCCAGAGCACAAAAGGAGGAGACGGATACTCACTCAACGTAGCCAGCACCAGGCTGGAGAGCAGGCTCAGCAATCAAGGCGTGTGCCTGCAAAGCCTAACGACCAGGTTCAACTCCCCAGTACTCACATAAAGCCAGAGCACAAGTGGTGCATGCATCTGGAGTTCATTTGCAGAGGAGAGAGAGAGAGAGAGAGAGAGAGAGAGAGAGAGAGCATGCCAGGGCCTCCAGCAACTGCAAATGAACTCCAGATGCATGTGCCACTTTGTGCATCTGGTTTTTTTGTGGGTACTGGGGAATCGAACCTGGGTTCTTAGGTTTTGCAAACAAGCATCTTTAACTACTGAGCCAACCCAATTTTTTTAAACTTTAGATTGACAACCTCCAAACATATATAGACAACATACCATGATCATAACCCCCTCCATTTCCCTCCCACCCCCCTCTTCCTATCTCCACTCCAATGAGTCCCTTCTGTCCAACTAACCTGTCTGATGGTGATGTCATCATTGTAGAGTTGGGATTCCCTAAGCGGAATGTCTACACACGACAGGAATACTGCGTGAAGGATGATTATGGGGACTCGATAAATAATAGAATTAATTTGATAAGCTGGAAGTATTCCTTTGGGAAATTTCAGTCGATGGGCTCGATTTTACTTTTTTTCCTATTACATTGAATTTAGGTGTCACCGGTTTCAGATTCAAATCTCTGGAAATGATCCTCCGGTTGCACCGCTTATTACCTTCTCAGTAAACAGCTTCTGAAGGGCGCTGACCATTACGTGGACATATTAAAAGTCAACCATTTAAAAGGCATATCAACATTAAATAATTCTCAGTCATTTCCTCCCCGTTGAATCTACTTTTATCAGAAAGGATCGGCCTGGTGGTTTACTCAGCCAATTAACAGCTATGAGATCATCGTATTTTCTATGACTGTGTTTAAAACGAATCGTTCAAAGCAAAGGACTTTGTATTGCGGAGGTTCTCTTATTCACGTCCCAGCTTGGGACATTTCTTCCAACATCAGATTCATGAGAAATAAATAAAAGAAATTTAAGTGACATCGAGACAGAAGAGAGACTAGTTGGGAAGAAGGGATTCAGTGGATAGAGACAGAAGAAGGGTGGCAAAGATGACCAAATTTAATGACACTTGTCAATAGGCTGGGGAGATAACTCATAAGTTAAAGGCACTTGCTTGCAAAGCCTGATGGTCCAGGTTCGATTCCCCAGCACCATAGAAAGCCAGCTGCACAAAGTGGCGTGGGCATCTGGAGTTTCTTTGCAGTGGCTGGAGGCTCTACTGTGCCCATAACAGACTGTTTTCTCTGCCTCTTTCTCTCTCTCAAATAAATAGGACCTGGAGAGATGGCTCAGTGGCTAAGGTGCTTGCCCGCAAAGCCTAACAACCTGGGTTCGATTCAAGGTGGCACATGTGTCTGGAGTTTGTTTTCAGTGGCTGGAGGCCGTGGCACACACATTCTCTGTCTGTCTCTCTTCTCTTTATCCCTCTCTGCTTGCAAATAAATAAATATATAAATAAATAAACTGTTTTAAAAATCATCTTGAAGCCGGGCGTGGTGGCGCACGCCTTTAATCCCAGCAGAGGTAGGAGGATCGCCATGAGTTCAAGGCCACCCTGAGACTACAGAGTGAATTCCAGGTCAGTCTGGACTAGAGCGAGACCCTACCTCGAAAAACCAAAAAAAAAAAAAAATCATCTTGAAATTAACTACAAATACCCGTTAGTTCCATTAAAACGCAGCAAATAGTTGAATTCTTACATGATTATTTTTTCCCCTTTTGTTTTTAAGCATAGGGTCTCGCTGTAGCCCAGGCTGACCTGGAATTCACTCTGTAATCTCAGGGTGGCCTTGAACTCACAGTGATCCTCCTGACTCTGCCTCCCAAGTGCTGGGATTAAAGGCGTGTACCAACAATCCCCCAGAACATGGGTTTCAAACACATTTCCAGGCAATGAAGCTAATGGCAGAGGCCCAAGCTTGCAGAGCCTCCAATCTACAGCAAGGTATGCAGATCCTTCCTAAGGACCGAATGACAATGATGACCTCTGTTGCTACTCAGTGATGCACCTGTATAGGCCAGAGTCACGGGACATACTGCAAATGACAGGGCTGAGCTTCCAGCGGTGACAAGTGACAGGCTGACCCCTGACCTGTCCCCCCAAAGCTCTGCTCCAATACTGACCTTGTCATAATACTTGAAGGCGGCCAGCAAGGTGTCAAAGTTTTCGTGATTAAACTTCTTCAGGTGATGGCGGGCCGCCGCCACCTGGGCTCGTTGCCGGTCCTTCCCACGGAGATATTCTCCGGGAAGCCTGTAGTGGATGAGGTCACCCGCTCCTATGGAAGAAAGAAGAACAGGATCGTGTGAATTGTTTTTAAATTCTGCCCATGTGATTTCCCTCCTGAGAGACCTAGCAACCCCTATGAATAAAGAAACGGGGGCTGGAGAGTAGTTAAGGCATTTGCCTGCAAAGCCTAACGACCCAGGTTTGAGTCCCCAGTACCCACATAAATCCAGATGTACAAAGTGGTGCATGCATCTGGAGTTCCTTTGCAGTGGCTGGAGGCCCTGGAGTGCCTATTTCTCTCTCTCTCTCTCTCTCTCTCTCTCTCTCTCTCTCTCTCTCTCTCTCTCTCTCTCTCTCCAAATAAATAATTTTTTAAAATATTTTATTTATTTACTTGAGAGAGAGAGGCAGACACAGAGAGAATGGGTGAGCCAGGGTCTCCAGACACATGCGCCACCTTGTGCATCTGGCTTTCTGTGAGTACTAGGGAAGCGAACTCTGGTCCTTCTGCTTTGCAGGCAAATGCCTTAACCACTAAGCCATCTCTTCAGCCCAATAAAAAATATTTTTAAAAATAAAGAAAAGAGGGCTGGAGAGATGGCTCAGCGGGTAAGGCACTTGCCTCCAGTGCCTAAGGCCCCAGGTTCAATTCCCCAGGACCCACATAGGCCAGACCCACAAGGTGGTGGCCCTGGTGTGCTCTCTCTCTCTCTCTCTCTCTCTCTCTCTCTCTCCCCTTGAAAATGAAGAAATAAAATATTTTTAAAAAATAAAGAAATAAAATAAAGAAAAGAAACCACCAAGGCTTGGATCTCATCTGACATTGCTGGTTTTTGGAGATGGGAGGGGCGGTCTCATGTGAGCCCAGACTGGCTTTAAAGTTACTATGTAGATAAGGCTGGCCTTGAACTCCTGATCCTCCTGCCTCCACCTCACAAGTGCTAGAGTTACAGGTGTGCACCACCATTTTAATTTAATTTTTTAAATACTTATGAATTTATTTGTAGGCAGAGAGAAAGACAGAGAATGGGTGAATGGGTGTACCAGGGCCTCCAGCTACTGCAAAGGAACTCCAGATGCATACAACACTCTGTGCATCTGGCTTTATATGGGAGCTGGGGAATTGAACCTGGGTTGTTTAGGCTTTGCAGGCAAGTGCCCTAACCACTGTGCCATTTCTTCAGCCCCTAAAAATATTTTTACGTATTTTTATTTATGTTATTTGTGAGCAGAGAGGGAATGAAAGAAAGGAAGAATGAATGAATGAATGAATGAATGAACTCCAGATGCATGCACCACCTTATGCATTTGGTGTCTGCCTTTATGTGAGTACTGGGGAATCAAACTCAAGTGGTCAGGCTTTGCAAGCAAACATCTTTAACCAATGAGCTACCTCTCCAGCCCTGAGATTTCTTTCTTCAACTGAAATAAAACTTTATTTAGAGCCGGGCGTGGTGGTGCACGCCTTTAATCCCAGCACTCGGTAGGCAGAGGCAGGAGGATTGCCGTGAGTTCAAGGCCACCCTGAGACTACATAGTGAATTCCAGGTCAGCCTGGACTAGAGCAAGACCTACCTCGAAAAAAAAAAAAAA
>PVHP010043865.1:0-14351 GCA_004024765.1 Zapus hudsonius
TGCCAGTATTTGGCACACCTTCCTGCCGCTGTTTGCAGTGCTGTGGCAGAGGTGATGTCCAGCCCTCTGCTCATGCCATCGTTTTCCCTGCCAGAATGGAGTCTCCCCTCGAGTCCGTAAGCCAAATAAACCCATTCCTCTACAAGCCACTTTTGCTTGGGTTCTCTCTGCGCAGCAACTAGAAAGCTGACTGCAACAGCCACCATGCCTAGTTTGTGCCATACTGTGGATTCAACCAAGGGCTTTGCATATGTTAGGTAAACACTCATCAAAAATGCTACATCCCTGGTCCAGTGCTTCTATTTGGGTAATTTAGGAAAATTAAAAAAAATTTTAATGATGTACAACTGTAATGTTTATAAAAGTGAACATATAAAGTCCTGGGCTTGGATGACAAATTATTTATGGATTTTTTCACATGTATAAATCCTTATCATAAAAATATTATCTTGTATAATAGTTTTACAAAATATATATTTACTCTGTAACAAACAAAAATAAGTCCCAAAGCTACAATACAGGTAAGTCAGAGAAGACACAAAATTGTAAAACATAATGAGGCAATGTACAGTAAACAATGCTTCAAAGAAACAAAAAGAAGCCATAGAAGTAAAAAAAAAACAAAAAACTGAGGTTACCATGGGTTGTGATAATCTAGGAAGACAGATATAGCAAGCACATGACTTTGAAGAGAGCAAAATTGAGGTAACAAAGAGAAAGTTGCAACAGTGGGGAGGGCACTCTCAGCAAAGACAGGAGCGTGGACACGGCAAACAGAACAGGTAAGGCATGTTCTAGAGATGCCAGAGAGAACAGTTTAGTTTGAATAATAATGTGTATAACAGCACAACATAAAAAGTTGAAAACTTAATGTTTTGTCAAGTTCTAAAGAGCTTTGAATATTTTGCGTTAATAATCATATTTCATTGTATAAACCAAAAAGCATTTTGGTTTTAAGTACAAGTATTAAATACAAGTCTGTTAGCATCCAACTTGCATGCTTACATAATCTACTTTTAAAAGTTAAAACTGTTTTAGATCCTTTATTCCTCTCATTTTACAAGCTGCAAATGCCATATGCAATTAGTTTAAGACTCTTCATATATTTGCTATCAGTAATGCTTTCTTGTGTAAGAGATAGGTCTTGGGTTTCTATAAATTTTTAGCTTCAAGAAAACCTTTTACCTCTGAAAAAGTCTCAAAACTGATCATGACTAGACAAGGCAAACATACCTATAATTCAACTTAAAATATCAAGTCAGAAAATAGAACTTTGCCTTTGACACAACTCCTACAATTTTTTGATGGGTGGAAAACACTTTTTTAGAATTAGAATGTAAACACAGTACTACATACAGTTAAATTATTGTGTTTCATTATTATGAAGTATACCAAGGATCAAAATATATTTATAGCAACAAAAATATGTAAAGCATCATTAAAACTTAGTTTGATGTAGATATAATAAAGAAAATCATACTAAATCCTATTAATCATACCAAATAACAGGCACATTCAACTTTAAAAGTTTAACTCACTACAGTCTCATATAGCATGTACATACATCTGCATTCTCAAAAGATTATAGTTATTTTCTCATTTGCCAAGTTGCTATCAATGGACTTATAGCAGTACTCACCCTAATATTCTATTCATTCCGTGTCTAGCAGCATAGTGTAGTGGAGTGTTGTGCTGGTAGGGCTCTCCATATGATGTGTTTGGATCAAGGGACTCTTTTAGCTGAGGATTGTTTTCATATATTTGGCAAGCCAGGTTTTCATCACCATTGATGAGTGCTTTACGGAATTTGGTGGTTGTATTTCCCATTTTTGTTTTATTTTCTGACAGGCAGTGGCACTTTCTTCTCTCTTCCTTCAGTCACTTCTTGAATGCTTCTACAACATGTTTCACATTCTAATGAAGGAGAAGTTATTAAAATTAGATTGTAAGAACCGTTATTACAAAGCAGCAACCTAAAGAGACAAATAGAAGCACTAATAAAATCTGGGAAGTATACTAAGGGAATAACAACATTCCATGTTACCAAAGTTATCTAAGCTAAAAAAAACTCAAATATTTAACAATGCCCAAATTAACTTTTTGTTAAACTGTAACATTTTCCCACACAGACTGTTAAATTTCACAGGCTGTACTTTGCCCTATAAAAGTGAGCTACATATATAAGATTTTTGATTTTCCTTTTTAAATGAACAGATTCAGCTTGACTGAGTTTCATGGTCAAATATAATTAAATTCTATGTTAATTATATATAAATCTTAACTCAGCCAATTTATGTGATAGTAAAAAAAGTAAGAAATTTTGTTCAAGAACTACAGGTTTTAAGCTACAATAAAAAGAGAAACTGCTAAATACTTATAAGGACATTAGAGAAAAATTTAAAAAGTATAATTATAGAGGACTACAGAAAATACATATATAAAAGACTCAGATAACCACCACAAACTAATAAAATTCATTTTACAGAAGTGAAGGAGAAAATAATTGTCCTACCATTTAAAATCATTAAGTTAATTTTATTCTACTATAAAGAATTCAAAATAAGGCTGAAAATATCAACTATTTATGCACATTATATTTGGAAAGAAGTCACAATGAAGACATGCGGGCATGTACTACCAAAGCAATGTGAGGTGGGAAGGGAGGTCAAAGAAACAAATACTGGATTTGAAATTCCATATTTGCTTACACTTAGTATAATTATAATCAAATTACACACCCTTTGAAAATACCAAGTTCCCATCTGTACAGTACAGAAAATGACATCTCACATACAATATTTGAGTTATAAGAGAAACTGTATGTGAAGCATCTAGAATAGATCTCAGTGTTCCATGACAGCATTCTATTTCACTAAATTTTCAGAATCTGTTGTTGAACTATGGGTGCAATGGTTCTAATGCTCCCTTAAAAGACCCATATGTTAAAAGCTTGGTCATCAGTCTGTAGTCCTATTAGGAGGAAGATAGATCACTGGGGAACATGACTCTGAAGAGGACACTGGGACCCAGGCTCTATGGGTGATTTTTAATAGGCAGACAGCACTGTATAAAAAGCTCCTGTATCCTTCCAACTAAATATCAGGGTAAGATATCTGCCAAATGTATTTTAGAGATAGGTGGTATGTGCTTGCTATGGCAGTACGTTTTTCCAGCTCACAACTGTACTTGACAAAGTCATCAATTGGTTTTTATTCAAAGCTTAGGAGAAACAAAGAAGACAAAGCTCCTGGTAACAGAAGAGTCCCAAGCAGGTAATTCCCAATTGGGTCTTTAATGGCATTTCTGTAGCTGATTTTTAAAAAGATTAAAGTATATTCATAATAAGTTTTACTGAAATTAAAAATAAGGAACCAAAATCAAAACAATATTAAAAACAAAATAACCAGAGGCTAGGGATGTACCTCAGTTGGTGAGAATGCTTATCTAACATGTGTGAAACTCTGGGTTCAATCTCTAGCACTAGAGGCTCGCCTGGGACATAAGAGACCCTGCATCAAACAAACCGACAAAACCAAAAAGCTAGTCTAATCCAGACATAACCACTGCTAGAATTTTACTAAATAACTACTTTATGTACATATATACATATATATGTTGTGTGTGTGCATATATACACTATTAATATAGATACATTAGTTGAGTCACACTGCATATTTTAATATTTTTAGTTTTTTGGAGATTTACTGAAACTTTAACCTAAAGAACTATACCTTTATTGTCTCATCTTAAATCAGAGGAGCAAATCCTTCCTTCACACTCTATTCTTATCACAATATACTACAGATCCTTCTAGGATTACTTTTTAGAGACAGTCAAGATTTTATTTTTATTTTTATTTTTAATAGAATGTAGAATGGTGTGTTTATTCTAAGAGAGAGAATCTGTGCTTTGTCTAAGCGTATAAATGCTTATTCTATTTTGTTGGTTTTTATTGTTGTCTGAGACAGGCTCTCACTATCTAGCTTCAGCTGGTCAAGAATTCGCTATCGTACTGCCATCTCCACCTCTTGAGTGCTAGAATTACAGGTCTGTGTCACCATGCCTTGCTAAAATTATTTTTCTCAATAAGAACATTCAGTTTGCTGTATTTTTTTTATCTACACAAATATGAAGAATATTATGGGGGTTTTTGTGTTTTTTTTTTTAATGTGGGTTTTGAAGAGTCTTAAGGATATAAAAACTTGCAGTTGTTTTGGTCTTACCTTTTTAATACAACATAGCTCAAACTACAAACATTTTTAGATTGTGATTAGATTAACCAATAACACATTTTTTGGTTTACATAACTGTATTACTTTTATGAAATGTTTTGTAAGAAAAAATAATTTGCATCCAAGATGTAAAAAAATATGGTATCTTGAGAATATTTATTTAAACTTACAAAGTAACTTAACAAAATCAATAATACTCAAATAAGTGCATTAAATATCATTGTTGCTTATGTTGAAAAGCATAATAGCATCTAGAAGCCTTTTGTGGTTTTCAGTTATTTTCAAGTTAGTTTCATTAAAATATATATATATATATAATCAATAAGCCTGAAACACATTATTAAAAAGTTGGTATTCATCTAGTGTCCCCTCCCTGCTTCCTTCTGACCTGAGCCCATACCACCTCAATTCCTACTCCCAATCCCTCGAACACAACACCTGGTCTGAAGGCACAACAGGCCCATAGCCCCGCCAGTGCGTCCTAGGCATGCACCCATTAGCAGTCAATAGGCTGTGGCTAATTCCGACTATCTCAACACAGACACAGCTACCCCTCCCTCACTCAAGCCAACAGGACCACCAACTTGAAAGGGCACTAAGCCCCAATACCCAAAGACCTGACACACTTGCCACCCTGCTCATCAGCCCAGCCACTGATCTGAGAGCACACACACTCCCAGATAAATCAACTGAGCGCCCAACCCTCTCCGTGGAACCTAGCACACACCCGTCCACACTGTCGAAGTGTGGACAGCTCAAAGTCATCCTCCTAACCAACCCCAAGTGGCATCGAAATGGGCAGATCCCAATGCAAAAAGAATACACCAACTGTGGAAACCTTGTCAAATTCCCCAAGTCCCAAGTGGGAAGACAACAATGATACTACAAAAGAGAGAGAGCAGAAGCAGACCCAGGAAGATAGGACACTAAGCCCAGATCATACTAGCATAGATCATAAGGGGAAGTTAAGACTGGTCATGGAAGATAAAATGGATAAACACTTTGAAATAATACAAAGTCAGCTCACAAGCTTTGCCACCAGGCTTAATACAATGGAGGAGAATGAAATGGACTTAAGAAGATCAATGACTGAACTAAAGGCAAACCAGCAAACAGAAGCTCTCAAGAACCAGCTATCCAAATTAAATGAAGACATGAGCAAATACAAGAATGAGTTCCAGGAAGAAGTAAGCAAATCAAACCTTGAAATTAAAACACATCTCAACAGAATGATAGAGGCAACCCAAAAAGAAGTATCAGAAAACAAAACCAAATTGAAGTAATAAGAATCTCTATAGAATCTCTCACCAACAGAATCAGTAACTGGGAAAACAGAACCTCAGATGTGGAAGATAAAACAGAGGAAAATGAGAGGGAAATCAGAAATTTGAATAAGTTCAAAAGAGCAAGTGAACAAAACTCAAGGGACCTGTGGGATACCATAAAAAGACCTAATCTCAGGATCATGGGGATCCTATAAGGAGAAGAAAACCAGACTAGGGGCATAGAAAATATTTTCAACAGAATTATTCAAGAAAACTTTCCTTACCTTGCAAAATAAAATTCCAAACATATACAAGAGGCCCACGTCCTCCTCTTATTTCCTTCTTGAGTGTTTCAATATTTTCCTTATATAAGTCCTTTACAACCTTGGTTAGTGATATTCCAAGGTATTTGATTTTCTTTGAGGCTATAGAAAAATGGGACAGTCTCTCTGATGTCTTTTTCTGTCTGCTTGTCTTCTGCATATAGAAAGGCTAATGCTTTTTGTGTGTTAATTTTCTATCCTGCCATGTTGCTGAAGGCATTAATCACCTTCAAGAGGTTACTGATACTATTCTTTGGGTCTGATATATAAAGGATCATGTCATCTGCAGGCGCCAGTACTTTGTGTATTTTCTGGATCCTGTTCCATTGTTAACTTCTACCTTTAATGTACTGTGGTCTGATATGATGCAAGGAACTACATCACTCTTCCTGAATTTGTTTAGGGAAGATTTGTGACATAAGATGTGATCAATTTTAGAAAAAGTCCCATGTGCTGCTGAGAAGAATGTATATTCTGTGTCTTTGGGGTAGAACGTTCTGTAAATATCTGTTATCCCCAGCTGGTCAATGGTGTCATTAAGCTCCGTTTTGTCCCTGCTGATCTTCTGTTTGTTTGATCTGTCTAGAGCTACCTGAGGTCTGCCCGGAACCAAGCTAGGTCAGGGTGCCCAAGGATCGCGCCTGCCTGTGTACATGGGGGGGTCATGAAGAGAAGCTTGTCCGAGGATCAGGTACTGGTGGGAGGGGAGCCCTGCGAGGGGAAGCCGCTCAATCGGCAGCACGGGGGGGGGGGGGGGGGGGGGGGGGGGGGGGGTGGTGGGGGCTTGTGGTGGGGGAGGGTTCAGCTCTGTGCTCCCCTGAGGAGCAGAGAGCTGCTGGGGAACCCTGTGGTGGTCCCGAAGCTGGGGAGAGGCTGGGCATGGGTTCAGGTCTGGATGCAACTCGGGGCCTGTATCCCAGCTGGAATCTCAAACTTCCACGGAGAGACAGCCCATGCTCTCCTGGCAAGCTCCCACCCGAGGTCCGGCCCGGGAACCAAGCTAGGTCAGGTTGCCCAAGGATCGCGTTTGCCTGTATACGTGGGGGGGTCGTGGAGAGAAGCATGTCCGAGGATCGGGTGCTGGAGGGAGGGGACCACTGCGAGGAGAAGCCGCTCAATTGGCGGCTGCGAGGGGGCAATTGCGGTAGCTTGGGGTGGGGGAGGGTTTGGTTCTCCGCTCCTCTGCGGAACAGAGAGCCATTGGGGAACCCCATCTGCACTGGCACAGGAGTTGGGGGGGAGGGAGGGCCCAGGCTCAGGTCTGGCCGGTGTCCAAAGTTTGGATCCCAGCTGGAAAATCAAACCTTTACGGAGAGAGTCCTGGCGACACTGTTACTCATCCACCATCTTGCTCCATCCCCTAGTTTCTGAATCTTTTCCCATTGCTAATTTCTAGCTTTAATGCATTGTGGTTTGATATGATGCAGGGGGTTATATCAATCTTCCTAAATTTGTTGAGGGAAGATTTAGGACCTAGTACGTCATCAATTTTGGAGAAGGTTCCATGTGCTGCTGAGAAGAATGTATAATCTGTGTCCTTGTGGTGGAATGTTCTGTAAATGTCTATTGTCTCTAGCTGGTCTATGGTGCTGTTGAGCTCCATTATTTCCCTGCTGACCTTTTGTTTGGATGATTTGTCTAGGGATGACAGTGGAGTGTTAAAGTTTCCTAATATGATGGTGTTGGTGTCTATATCTGTTTTGATTTTGAGTAAATTATGCTTTATGAACTGAGGAGCCCTTGAATTTGGTGCATTTATATATATTTAAGATAGTGATATCTTCTTGTTGGATCATTCCTTTGATGAGTAGGAAATGGACATCATTGTCCTTTTTTATTGATTTTAGTTTAAAGTCTATTTTGTCAGATAATAGAATAGCCACACCCGCTTTTTTATTATTCCCACATGCCTGGAAAATTGTTTTCCATCCTTTTACCCTTAGCAGGTTATTGCCTTTAGCAATAAGGTGCGTTTCTTGAAGGCAACAGATGGATGGGTCTATTTTTCTGATCTACCCTGTTAGCCTGTGTCTTTTTATAGGAGAGTTAAGTCCAATTACATTCAAAGTTATAAGTGTGAGGTTTGCTTTAAGCCCTGCCATGTTGGAGGGATTATGGGGGTTGATATCTGAACTGTTGTTAGCTCTTTAGTGTTACTGTGCTTGTTCTCTATTTCTTTCCTGTGGTCGGTTGTTTGTCTCATCTGCATGGAAAAGTCTCCTGTAGTATCTTCTATAGGTTTGGCTTTGTGTTCAAATAATTGTAGAGCTGGCTAGTTTCATGGAATACTTTCATTTATCCATCTATTATGAAGGATAACTTTGCTGGGTACAGTAGTCATCCAAGAAATCAGACAGAAAATTCAGAACTTCCTAGTAATAAATGATAATGATGACACATCCTATCAGAACCTGTGGGACACAATGAAGGCAGTCCTAAGAGGGAATTTCATTGAGCTAAATGTCGTCATAAGATAGGCAGAGAGATCTCAAATCAACCACCCATCCACACACCTAAGGTCACTGGAGCAGATGGAAAAGTCCTAGGAGCTCAAGATGGAGGGAAATAATTAAGATCAGAGCTGAGATTAATGAATTGGAAACGAAGAAACAATTTTTAAAAAATAGATAAATCAAAGAGTTGGTTCTTTGAAAAAGTCAATAAGATTGACAAATTCCTGGCCAATCTAATCAAACAAAGAACAGAGAAGGCCCAAATCAACTAAATCAGAAATGACAAGTGAGAGGTCACAACAAACTCTGAAGAGATTGGAAGTATCATCAGGTCATACTTCCAAAACATCTACTCCACAAAAAAAAAAAAAAAAAAAAGAGTGGTGGGATAAGCAAGAAACCTATATCCACAGCCAATCAGTCAATCCAGGATAAGCCAGTGAGACAGATACCAACAATTTTCAACACAACCTAAAGCAGAAGTACAGAGGCCTCTAAGACCTCAACAATAAAGCAGCCTTAATAATTCACCCACCATGATTCAGGGAACTGAGCGGAAGAGGGGGAGGAAAGATTGTTAATAGCCTTGGTGGGGAAAAACTGTCAGAGACATTGCTCCCCTCAGTAACAACATACAAACGGGGGGGGGGATGGAACCCGGTTGACTCCTAGGCTATCCATAATCCCCTACCATATGAACTGATCCAGACTGCCCACGGAGGAGGATATCTAGTTGACTGGGGACAGGGAAGAGGGAAATTGGGGAACTGGCGATACCAACACATTATTTGCTCATTCAATGTATCTAATTATGGAAAATAAATTTAAAAATTTGATAAAAAATAGTTGGTGTTCATGACCCTCAAATTTATCCTCAGAAATCTCATCTATAAATCCACAGGTCAAATCCTTTCACTTTCTTTTTGAGTATATATATTCATGTTTTTGAGTGTGAGTGTGCATGCCACAGCCTTCATATGAGGTCAAAGGACAAGTTCAGGTGTGTCCTTGCCTTTCACCTAAGTCTTGAGCAGGGTCTCTTATTCATTGCTGTGATTCCTAGGCTAGGTGGCCCATGATTTATTTTCCTGCCTCTACCCCCATCTCACTGTAGGAACACTGGGATTATAGACACCTCTTTACATTGGGTGCTGAGGATCTGAACTCAGGTACAAACATTTGTGCAGCAAGTGCTTGATCCACTGAGCTATCTCCCCTGGCCCCATACTTTTATTTTTTCATAAACAGAGCTGTTAGCCTGAAATGATCATTGTCTGAATCAAAACCTTTATTTTTTTCCATGTAACATATTATAAATATAAAACATTGGGTTTATACTGTATTTATTTGGGGGTGTTAATGTAAATGGTAATTTAAAAGATGAAATTTTACTTATTTTCAATATATAGAAATACAATTCAACAGGAAAAACAAAAGAAAATAATAAAAAAAAGAAATACAATTCAATTTGTATAATGACTTTAACATCCAGCCAACTTGATAAATTCACCTAGTTCTTAAGTGTTTGTTTGTTTTAAATAAACTGGGTAAGGGGGAAATTATCTAAAGTGAATCATATCTGTAAATAGTTTCATGTCTTCCTTTCATCTTACTGTTAACAGCTGCATAAATTTTTTTTAATTAGTAGGTACAAGTTTGAGGAGAAAAAGAATTTTTGGACAAACTCAATCTCTCCCAAGGTATTTAATAATTATAAAGTGACTAGCAATAAATTTACAATGAAGAAACATGGGAGACAGCACCTTACCCAAGTGATCAGGGCTAACACTTTCTGTGACATGCTGAGAGCATTTAGCATATTTGATACACTAAAATAGATACCTGTCTTTTGTATGTAGTATTCTCTTGAGAAAAAATACAGAATCTCCATCTAAGTGGAAAATATCAGAGAAATTCATACCAAGAGATGGTCAGCAAAATTACTGGTAAGTTGAAAAGTTTTAATACCATAGAAGATGAAAAAAGACAGTGCAACTGTTCACAGATTAGTGAAGACCAAGGAGACATGACAACTAAGTGCCATGTGGGATTACACTGTGAAGTGGAAAAATAAGACAATAATGGAAGACTGGTGAAACCTAAATAAAATCTAAGTGTTCATTGGTATTTTGGGGCAAATTTCTTCCAGGACCATAGATACCATCCCTTATATAAAATGGTAGTTATATGCATATAGCCAATAAATATTCTCCCCTTTAATTCTTTAAAGCAATTTATGTATAAATTACTTATAATAAGTTACTTATATTATTTAATATAATGTACATGCTAAATAAATAGTACTGTTTAATGTTAAAAATGCATCAGTAAACGTTCAGTAAAGGTGCAATTTTTTCTAAGTATTTTTGATTCTTGGCCAGTTGGATTCATGGACTGATAAAACATGGACCCAGGACAACTGTAGTTCTAGTAGTAATGTGTCAATGTTAGTTGTTCAGTTTTGCTAATTGAACTATGACTACCTTAGAGGTTAGCATTAAAACAGTAAAGGTTAGACAAGAATGCTCTACTACACTTGCATCTTTTCTCTAAGTCTCAATTTGCTTTATGAAAAATAAAAAGGTCGCCAGGTGTGGTAGTGTACACCTTTAATCCCAGAACTTGGAAGACAGAGGTAGGAGGATCACCATGAGTTCGAGGCCACCTGAGACTACATAGTGAATTCCACATGCTAGATCAAGAGACCTGTCTCAAAAAACAAACCAAAAAAAAATCAAAAATTTTAGAAAAATACAACTAGAAAGGTAAAAAAAAAATCTACCTTCTGTATTGTGAACAGACTTTAGGATGGCATGGATATAAATAGGAAGACCAATCTGGAGGCTTTTGAGATAATTCAGGCAACAGATAATGGTAGGAACTGCTGGATTCTGCATATATATTAAAGAGTGTTTATTGAAAGATACCCTTTAAAATATAGAAATAGTGCTGGAGAGATAACTCAGCAGTTAATGCATTCTGGTCCAGGTTCAATACCCCAGTACTCTAATAAAAATCCCAAAATCAGAAAGTGCTCATGTCTATAGTTTGTTGGCAGCAGCAAAAGGCCCTGGCAATCACACATACACACATACTCTCCCTCTCTCTGGTAAATAAATAAATAAATATTTTTTAAGTACAGAAAGAGAACAGTATGGATCATTTGCCCTACAAAATAAAGTAATAAATGGAATAAGAAGGAGTAAATGTCCTAAATTAACAAATGGAGGACCAGTTGGCAGGGGAGGGGAGAGTGAAGGAAGACATTCAAAAGCCAATCCAAGAAAAATGAATGCTATTTATTATTATTTGGGGTCTCAAATGTCTAACATCTATGCAATAGTAGTCCAAGGTACTAAGCCATGCTATATATAAATCACAAGACTTACTGGCTCCTCTGACCTACATTTACCTGGTTTTAGAAGAGACAAAGAGGAGAAAAAGAATGAGTGCCTGAATCTAATCTGTATCCTTTCTACTAAAAAGATACACAAATCGGTATTGGGTTTAACATCAAAACGTCTCATTTGGAAGAGACTAAGGGAGGAAAGCATTAGCTTCCAACAGTGATACTGGGTTCTGACCATACAAGAATATAGATGAAGGGGTAGTGGTGAATTGCCTTCTATAAAATCTTCAATGGTTTCCTACAGGTGACAGGGAAAAGGCAAACTCTTAGGAAGTATATGACTAGGGATATATCATAAAGCAAAGTCAAGAAGGAAGAGTTTGCAGCGATTTGCATGGAAGAATACCCAGAAGGCATGTATTGGCTGCCTAAGGTTGGACTCTCATCCTAGAGCTTTGGTTTCAGCTTTAGCTTCCCTCATCGGAATTTCAGTTCATCACAGTTCTTGATAATGCAATTTCCTACCTCTGAAAAAATGTAAGCATGTTGCTTATTTTGACTGCTTTAAACTTGGCTAGTGCAATTTGGCCTTATTTTTCTTTTGCTACATGGTATAGTGGGTTGAATATGCTTTTAAAATAAAGCTAGTTTAGAACTGGCAAGTCTTTTAACATCAACCTTAGTTTTCTCATCTGGAAAATAATATTCACTTCAGAAAGTCATTTTACAGATTAAACTTACAAATGTATATAAAGTTCCATAATTTATAAGAAATAATCAACACATCTCTCCTTCACTTTAGATTATGAAGTACATCAACGTAAGACAAAGTTTTTCTACCTGAAAACTATTAAGTCCTAAAATGATAGAAATAGAACACGTAAAGCTAAACATTTGTGGCTTACTTTCAGTATCTACCTTTTAGTATTTTAGTATTTAGGTATTTTAGTAAATACCTAAAAAGCCTATGCTGAATTTGGCCGTGAAATTGTCACTAAAATCCTTTATTAAAAAGATTTAGTGCACTCACATTTCATATTGATGTCAGATCTTATACATTTAAAGTGGTATAAGTTGTGTCCCTCACTCCAATGCTAAGAAAATGTGAATTTTCAAGTTAAAACGACTTGCATGGTAGTGCATGCCTTTAATCTCAGCACTCATGAAGCAGAGGTAGGAGGATCACTGTGAGTTCAAGGCCAGCCTAAGACTACATAGTGAATTTCAGGTCAGCCTGGGCTAAAGCGAGGGCCTATCTCAATAAAAACAAAACAACAACAAAAAAAGTGTTGGGGCTAGAGAGATGACACAGCGGTTAAAGCACTTGCCTGCAAAGCTTAAGGACCCAGGTTTGACTTGCCAGTACCCACATAAAGTCAGATGCACAAAGTGGCTCATTCATCTGGAATTCATTTGTTATGCCTAGAGGCTTTGGTGTGCGTGTCTGTCTGTCTGTCTGTCTGTCTCTCTCTCTCTCTCTCTCTCTCTCTCTCTCTCTCTCTCTCTCTGCTTGCAACTCTCTCTCTCTGCTTGCAAATACATACATTTTTAAAGTTCTAAGTATTAATTTATTTCTCCTTCCCTTTTATTCTTTTAAGAACTGAGAGATATCAAATATTAGAGAACTACTATTCAGGAAAATCCATTTAGACTTTTAAAAATTAATTAAATAATTAATTAGAGAGAGCAAGAGAAGGAATGGGTGTGCCAGAGCCTCCTGCTGTTGCAAACTCCGGATGCTTGTACCACTTTGTGCATCTTGCTTTATGTGAGCACTGGGGAATTGAAACTAGGCTATCAAACTTAGCAAGCAAGTGCCTTTAGCTGCTAATCCATCTCTCTAGCCCTCATGAAGGTTTTAAGAACAATAATACAACAAAAAGTATTATTAGATAGTACAAAAGTAACATGAAATGGTAGAGCTTATTCAAAATGACTTAAACAGGCCAAGTCTGTTTATAACAAGCCTTTCAGACATGGGACAGCAAACTGGCAAGAGTTTATTAAATGGCTTAGTGTCTCCAGTTACTCCATACCACAGGTAGTCCCTACACATCTCTAATTCTCCAACAAGTAACTCTTGATCTTAATTCTGTTACTTTAACAGAATCCTGTTTTTTAACATTTATTTATTTATTTATTTATTTATGAGAGAGAGAGAGAGAGAGAGAGAGAGAGAGAGAGAGAGAGAGAGAGAGAGAGAGAGAGAGAACAGGCACACCAGGGCCTCCTGCTACAGCAAACAAACCACAGATGCATGCACCATTTTAAGCTTTACATGGGTACTGGAAAACTGAACCCAGGCCATCAGGCTTTGCAAGTAAGCTCTTTTAACTTCTCAGCTACCTCTCCAGTCCAGAGTCCCATTTTTAAGGTATACTATACCTCGCTATACATCTATTTGAAAACAAATATTAACACAACTATAGCAATAGTTTAAAGGTCACAAATGTACTACTAAAATGTTAACATGCATTCACTGAAAACAAAAGGAAAAAAAGAATTATACTTACATTAAAAAGAAAAATGATCATTCAATCAACACAGGATAGGCCATTGAGACAGAAACCAAGGATTTTCGACACAAGGACCTCTAAGCTCGCAACATTAAAGCAGCCTTATTACTCACCCACCACGACTCAGGGAACTGAGCGGAAGAGGGGGCGGAAAGATTGTGAGAGCCGTGGTGGGGGAGACGGTCCAGAGGCATAGCACCCATCAGTAACAAC